>DWPT01000367.1:0-25331 GCA_018251895.1 Agathymus mariae mariae
CTACCAGTAATAATATTAACGACTTAATAATAATATTGATAAAATAATCTTTACGAAACGCCCTACCACCAAGCAAAAATCGTATCCCTAAGTTATTTATGTGAATTATAAGCGTTCGTATTTGTCTCCAGCTGGTTTAAAATTTGTGGAGTGTAGTTTCGATTAATTCTAAAAGCCTTTGCAGGCGTCAATTAGCAATGTTTACGTTGGCGTCCATTGCCAAATATTTAGAGAGGTAGTTTTACTAACGGCCCAACAAAGCCTCCTTGAGTGGATGTGCTCGACACCGGAATTATATCTTAGTACGGTTGTTCTAAAACTATTGTATTTTTATTAATGTATTATTTTTAATTAACACGGGAAAAGTTATTTATACAGTTATAGTTATACGATTATAATCTCATATTGGTGAGTACGGGTTTCCATTCACTGAACGAATTTCATTAACTCACTGAACGAATGATTAAATTGCTTAGTGGGTTGTTTTTCTGCGTTATTAATTATCACACTTATTTTAAAATTAAAAGTAAAATGTTTTTATCGTCGCTATTTGCAGTTATGGCTAAGGATGTGCTGTGATCACACAAAATAGCCGTTTGGTAACTTAAAAAAAATCCTATTGTATGGATATGAGTAAAAAGATAGTTATAGTATAAACGTTTACACACTCACAACCCCGCACTAGGACTCCCTGTGTTGCGGCTGGCATGGACGTACACAAATATGACATTATAGACTCCCATGACCCGAGAACAAATATTTATCTGTCACATAAATGTCTGCCCCAGCCGGGAATTGAACCTGGGACCCCTCACTCGGCAGGCAGAGTCACTATCAGCTTGGCTGCGGGGTTATCAAAGTAATGGCTATATCGTTAAGGTTTTATCGATTGCATTGATCACTAAACGTCATTATGTTTCCTAAGTTCCTTTGTTATCATGATACGTGAAGTAGATGTAGTTCGAAGATGGTTTCTATCAATAATAAGATAGTTCATGTTTTTTTTCGAATACCTATAATGTATGTCTAACAATCTAATGAAGGCCCTAGGCCTTCTGAAATCAACTACGATTAAATAATAGTTAATTATTTATTTATTTAATGATACTATACAATGTTCTTTTATTTTACAAGTAATTTAATAGGAAAATATGTACTTTAATTAGGGCAGATTTAATTAGTTGATTTTAAAGCAAAATAATTTAAAACATTATTTAGTTTTCAATGAAAAACTAATTTTCCAAAACAATAGTTTTGTCAGTATTTGATTTCGGATCTTAATAATCTTTAATAATCGGTTCATATCACTCGCAGGATTTATAAGGATTTACTAAGATTTTTTAGGTCACATCAATGACATATGAGCATGCACCGGATGTGCAAACTTGTAATATTCGCAGGGGGGATACGAATTACTCCTTTCATATTACTGAATATTGTATCTACAGACTCCGGACTGGGTGATGGAGAGTTTGTGTTAGACGAGAAAATCTCAGTCACATTAGGCGTTGACATAAACGTACTATTATAAATGTATTCCCATTTCTAGTGTTGCGGATCTTGCATATATTTTTATGTTGTTAAAAGAAAAAAATATTTCTAATAGCCGACAGGCGGGCCGTGTAGTATGACAAGTGATTACCGCCGTCTATAGACGTCCGCCACCAAAGCATCATTGATGCGTTGGAGACAAAACACGGGGATCCGACTTTTTTAACCGACTCGCCGATGCTACAACTAAAACATGTTTAGAACGTTGAATAGGTAAGTTGGGCAATTGTTACAGGTGCGAGTAATATGTTCTAATATAAATATTCGTGCGTCGCTCGTTCGGTCGTTTATTTGTTTAAATTCTTTATCGATTGCACGCCATAATACAAAAAAAAAGAGCAACATGTCATACACTTTTTTTGGTATGAGCAATACCAAGGGATTATGATTTTAATTGCTTTAAAATGATGCCATGATACTGTCCACATACTTTTTAACTAATGGGCTTTTAATAGCAAAGTGTTTCGGCAAAAGACAGTAATACGTTATACCGTTAATAAAAAAATAATAATAAAGTGTTCATATTGCATGATGCATTTGACTACTGAGAAAATACCTCAGACAAGTCTTAAGTTAGTTGCGTGAATTGATTAAACAATACAACGATTAACAGATATTTTCTTATAAATATTAGTTATGTTACATTATTTAGTTATATTGTGTATGTGTTACCGAATCCATGTCTATACATGATAAATACCCTTATAGTTCAAACAGAAGTAACTAGCGCGAACTGTCGGTGGCGGCCGGAAACTAACTGGGAATAGGGTCACACCGAGACGTGCGGTGCTTTCTGAAGCTTTCAGGAGTTTAACAACTATACAGGATGCGTCATTAAATATAGTATTTACGCATATATAAAAGAGTAGGAAGGGTGCTGTTGCTTCGGTTCGGAAAATTCCGAGGAAACAGATTCATTTCCCGGTTAGAAAATACCTTAATTTAGACACACTACATAAGTTTTCTAATAATGAAAAACATCTTAATCTTAGTATTATACAAGTATAAACAAGTTCAGTAATACTCCAGAAAAATATGTTTAGATCTCTACCTATCTAGTCGTATATCGATATCAAAGTTTGCTAACATTATAATATTCGTTGTAGAGATTAGATAGAGCGTTTCAGTTTTATTATTAGTATAGATACAGAAAAACCTTGATTTGGTGTCATACCTCCGTTAACTTCTCAATAAAATAACAATACCTTCTAGAATATCGGTTTTATGTCAATCAAAATTTTATTTGATTCTCTCCCATACTTACAACTGTAATTGATAATTTTCTTCATAAACGGCGAACGCAACTCCTCAGCACATCTTTTAAAATGCCTATTACAAAGTTAGTTTAAACCTGCGCGGAACTGGTTTAGACACTATTTCCAGGCGCCCCTGTTATAAATATATTCATTTCTACCATATATCCTTTACCTATTACCTATGCTGTAATGCGCCGCCCTGGTCAACAAAGGGTAGAGAACCCTCTGACAAGTTATTTTACATGAGACAATACTATGTCGGGTAGACAATGTGAAATCCTTGCTCTCGGTCATAGTTTGTGATGTTTCATTTATCTAAGCCATTCGTAACAGAGGGATTCTGCGAAGGTGAGAGGTTTATTATTTATATACGGTATTTATTTCTTTTTCGACCGCAGATATAATTAATACTATTTAATTTTGTCACCACTTGGTTTAATACAAATTATTCACAACTCGCACGTTGCGAGCCAAGCACCTGATGCCTAATTAGCTTGATTAATTGGTTGCCACGTATTTATCAAGTAATATTGGAACACATATTTCTCCTAATATTGTATCGGGCAGTATGTATGCAGTGATTAATTGTGTCTTTATTAATAATACGAGTATACACTAAATAATTCTGATGCAAGGATCTAGGATATCTGAAATAGTAATTGTAAATTTATTAATTTCTTAAAAACATCAACCAATCAATCTTAATCGATTGATATATTTAATCATTACATTGAATTTAAATTTTCATCAGTAGTTTGTAACTGTATAAACATGTGTTTTAGGGAATTAATAAATTGTCAAGAATAATTATTATTCGCTTCTGATTAGTAAATATAAGTGGTGTTTTCTTCCAAACGAATCGTACACTGTTGCAAAATCTATGCAATTTTTTTCCTGGGCACAGATATATTTGTGTTGTTTAGGATCCTGCGTAGTTTACGCAAATGATCGGAGCAGTTAGTAGTTAATACAAGATTTGGAAGTTTTATTGATTAACAACTGTTACTTGTATGTGATGAAAACCACAGAGATAGAACTTTACCGCTAATAGAACTACTTGACACCAATTCAATTCTTACAGTAATCTTGGTTCAGAGAAACCGACATAACTACGAGCTGAGAGGTTGGCTTGAAATTGAGAACGGTGGAGTTTGATCCTCAAAAAATCTTCCAATTCCTTCCTTCCTTAAATTCCTTAAATAAATTTAGCAAAACATTAAAATCACTTACTTGGCACTGTTGCGGTCCCTGGCGGTTGGGCGAGGCTGGCTTGGGGCGCGACACCTTCTTAGTGGCCAGCGACGGCCGCGCGTCGAGGCCGGCTACCGCCACTGATACCCTGGTCACACCCAGACTTGACATCGACGCACTGCAATCTGCGAAATACAAGAATACTGCTTTTTGCTTACACCATAGTACTTATTGCTTTCTTAGATATATTTCAGATCATCGCAAACTCATTATCCTTTACGATTTAGGAGAGACTAAAGTCATAGTTGAAAAGGGTTTCGAATGTTGCAAATGTGAAGACAGTGTTAGTGACAGAGTTAATAGGTATTTACAAGTTAATGTGTTCAAAATTTTAGACTTCATCACCGCTTACTATTAGTCATTAGTTAGCTTACTATTAATTGGTGTTGTTGTCAAGTGTTCATTTATTTTATGTATGAAATGTACAGAGGGGACAGCATCCACTGCTATCTCATAGATCGTCGTTGTTTTAAAAAAGGGCTGGTTGGAATTCTTCATGTGTATTTGATAATATTTTGAACCTCCGGCAGTGTAGGCTTTCTCACGCGCGTTCCTGCGCCAAAGCAAGTGATCATTTAAGTATTGTCGATATGATTGTAAGTATGCAAGTTTAGATCCATGTCTGTATATGTTTCTGTTTGTTACTAAGGCTCCATTACATGTAAAATATCTCTTATAGGATCTCACTCAATTTCTTCGAATAAAATTTAAAATTATTCTTGTGTGTATAATTAAGTAAATCTATGTATATAATAAAATTTTAATTTTCAATAGCTGTTAGAATTTTTGTCTGTTTGTCCGTGTGTTTGTGCACGCTAACCTCAGAAACGGCTTAATCGATTTCTTTACAGTTTTCACTAATGTATCAATTTCACTTAATATTTAAAATTGCAACCCGTCTATAAAATTTACAGTTACAAATTAATACATGTATTTGTAATTAACTGAACCCAGACCTAAAACAATGTAGGAGATTTTTCGAAGCCTCAGATAGGTAAGGTAGATGTCTGATACTAAACATGGAGGTAACTTTCAGCTATCATTATTTATCAAACTCAAACATTTCTGTTAGACAAGAAGACCGCATGTATGACAGGACAAGAAACTTGATACATATGACGTATATACCCAGTGATAAATGGTGCGAGATGTGTTAGAGTAACTGCGAAAATATCTCGTTGACAAATGCGAACGATTTGTCCGGGGTCGCTTTGTAGATTTGTAACCGGCCTACGCGGTATGATAGCGATTTTAGTGTCATTTTTAGTCATCTTTTTGTGGACATAACCTGAGTTCGTTCACCTTTTATAAAAAGTGATTATAAAACAATGTTATAGTGACTCCTTTGAATAACTTATATTGCGTGGTATTATGATAAGATTCTCTAAATAGGTTATGACGAAAGATTCCAGTATCTTTTTTTCCTTTGTTTGTCAACCCATTTTCTTTTTCTTGGTGGTAGCTTTTGACAATGGTGTCACGAACGTCTCGTATTCGTATCGAATGCGCAGCTCGATTTTTTCAAACGATGTGTGCATAAATTAATTATCCCTTGCTTTGGTGAAATTAAATATTTTGAAGAAAACTGCATACCTAAGAATTCCCCGTAAAAATCTTGAATCTGCATTAACTTAGCGAATCAAGAGTAAGTCAACGTGGTAGAGTTGGACCATTACCGCTCATATTATAGTAGAAGATCCCCCAGCAGCGGATCAGTTGTGGGTTGTAATGATTATACTTTGCGCCGTATTATAGTGAGCTAAAATACTCCCATCAGTCCCATATTGGCAGAACAGGGTGTCGTATTATTTATTACTGGTATCATTTATCTTTCTGTAAAGCCTACTAGACTAGCTACTACCCTCCTGCTTGATTCAGCTGCCAAATGACTTTCTACTTCATTTTTGACCGACAACGCATTAGTTAACAACACCTTTGGTTGTACCAATGTCCATGGGCGACGATGGTAACCATTTACCAGTAGGTAGGTGGCTCTTCTGCGCGTTAATCGGCTATATGTACATATACAGTGTGAGTGTGTAAACGTTTATACATATAAAAAAATACTTCAGCCTCTTAAAGTCGGACCTAGCTACAAATATTATGCGCACCTCTAATATTTCAATCATTTGCTTCAGTGAAGAAAACCATCGTCAACAGACCGGTACTGCTACTTGTTAGTTCAGTATAGTGAGTTTATTACGGTGTGTTATTCTGTATAATGTGAAAGATATTTGAAGTTCACTTGTCTACACTCAACCTTACCTTTTCAATGTAATTATTAGCTTTTTTCCCACATGTATGGGAAGTTTGCCTGACTGCGCTTGGCCAGCATGGCGTACTATGAACTTCATCCCTGGGACAATATCGGTTGTAATAACGAGGTATTGACGAACGTGATTGAATAATTATGGCATTATTAAGACCACTAGGCGGAAACGTATAGTTTTTTGTTTCGTTTAAGGACGTGGTAAGGCACAGCCTGTATTGTAATTGTAATAAATACGGTAGATACATACATAACATATACAGAAGATGCTTTATTGTGTTACCTAGTACAATATGAATATTCTTAACAAAAGTGGTTGATATTGCTCAATAGCTATCTTTTAAAGAGAGTATATGTAAAGTAAATATGTATTTATATAAATATAAAAGTATTTATATTGTATAGGGCTTATTAAATAGATGTATTACGATATTGTATAATGTTCTTTCAAATTGTTGACTGATTGGACAATTAGATGTTAACTAAAATAATTTCAACATACTTTTATATCGAAGGTATAATTAGGAATTTTAGAAATTTTCCTCCTTAAAAGATAAAATATATTTGGGATGAAATTTTGTCATTTTTGAAAATAAATTCCTGAGATTGGTAACGTATTGGACGTTAATGACATGCACCGACCATCTGGTGAATGTTGCGATCGACGGATCGTCGTGGTGTTCTTGGGGGAGGTCTATGCCCAGCAGTGGGCGTTGTCCGGCTGCGATGATGATAATGTATTTGACCTTTCAGTAATGTGATCGAACAATAAAGCGTAATCGAATCTCTATATTACATTTTTTTTATTTTAATGTAATACGCCTTTGTGTGTTTTAGATATCATATACATTTGGATTGCTCGTTCACCTGTTTTTCTGGTTGTCTGTGCACGTAGCTAATAGACCACTGAACATACTTAGATGATACTTAGCTTACTTGAACCTTGTATTATGGGTCATAATCTTGACATATAAGTAAAATTTATTGTCTGTCTATGATTTCCAAATAACTGCGTGTTGTCAGGAACATAAGTTTATCTATACTACACCGGTGCCTAAACAAACTTTTTTAATTTTTGTCTGCCTATCGTAACGGCTAAACCGATTTTAATGGGACTTTCACTTAAAGGTAACATAGATTGTTTGGCAACATCTTTCTTACGTGGAAGTTTGCGGGATCAGTTAAGCTAATATCAAAATGCCGCAACAGCAAAGCTTATTCGGGATGATGAGAACTTTCTGCAGGAATAACAATATCGAAGGGCCAGAGTACTAATAGTCGCAATCAAAGAGAACAGTACGACTCGGATAGTTGTCCCCTAAATGGGTAAAATGGGATTTGGAGTTATAAATTGGGTCACATTATAATTACAAATGTCCCGATTTAAAAAATCATACGAAGCTTTTAATATCGGTTATGAATGATTTGTTATTTTTAAATATTATTTTTGATTTCAAACTGATACTTACTAATTGAACTTACAAGACTATTGTTCCCGAAGCAAAGCGAAGGCTAGTTGCTAGTCAAGAATATTTTTTATTTCAGGGGATAAAACTGCTTCCATGGAGTTTATAAATATATAAAAACAAAACTGATCGCTTTCTACACATGAACATGAGATAAACTGTTCTGAGGGGTCTTAATCAACGCAATAGAACGTAAAACAATAGTTACTAGATTTAATTTGTGCGTTTTTGTGGTTTCTAATCATAGCAATGGCTTAACCGATTATGATATAGTTACTAATAAATTGCAGGAAGTATCACTTAATATTGAAACTTCTTTTAATTTCAATACGTGCAGAAATAAAAAAAAAATATGTTATATTTTAATATATTTTTAATTCACAGAACTAGAGCCAGCCCAAAAAACAATGAAGGTGCTATTTCGATGCGTAAGGAGTAGTTTTTCTGAAGCGAAGCGAGGCCGGTTTGTTAGTACGAAATAAAAATATATGACGTACAGTTAAGATGTAAGGTTTTTACAGCAAATTAATATATTTTTTTATTCATATAGGTACGAACAAAAACTTCAAAATAACAAAATGGGGCAATTCGCTTGGGTGTGCTATTTGTAATCGTAGGGTTCCTGAGCGAGCGTGGTTACAAGTTACACAATGATCCATATGCAAGTAACTCGACGTTGCTTCACTTCCGGGAATATGATGTCGATGATATTGAAGCATGATAGTAATTTCAGAGTACATTTATAATTTTTTTTAAAGTTTACTAACTACATCGGTATCTTTCCCGTGAGTGACAACTAATCCCAAGTCGGGTGAAAGAAAACTTTAACAATATTTTTTTTGCAAGTGCGTTGTCCTTTTATATGTACGTAGAACGTGGTATTACACCCCTAAACCCTCTTAATGTGAGAGGCGTTCCGAACCCAGTAATGGGATAGGACATGGGTTGTGATAAATATACTCATAAAACAGTAAAAATTCGTTTAACTGTCAGTAGAAATCTGTTTCAAACAATTTTCGGATAAGAAAGGAATTATGGATATAAGTATGTGTGTGTATACATACTGAAAATTTTCTACAACAACTAATTTGCTGAAAGAGAATGCTTATAGCGTTAAGATTGTCTTTGTTCTATTACTTGGATATGTATCTTTCAAGAATAATAAATAAATAAACAATATACATGAAAAATGAATTATTTTTAACATTACTCGATTCGATTTGTTTCAATGATGCGATATTAACTGAACCTGTAATTTCATTATCCAAAAACTTGTTACTTTGAGGTATAGCTTTCAAATAACAATGGTATTTCATGTAAACGTATGCGGTTGATGCGGTCACCAATATTTCAATATTAGCAATATATTTATAGCTACTCTATTGGAATAATTACGTTGTTCAATTTCAATATCCAAAATTCATATTCGTATATTTGAATACGAAGGGTTAATTGCAAACAACATACCTCGAATTGCCGTCATGCCTTTGACAATTTCCATTCCACATATTTATGGAATAACGGAGAATAAACGAAGGCTGAAGTTCGGTAGAGAGGTCGAGCGAAAGACCCAGGGTTCAAAAGATACCGGGGCAAATATTAAAATGACAGTTGTAATGTTTTGGATGGCAAGAACTGCTGAAGGAGCATTCGAACCACGTTGTTAATTTAATGTTTTATTATATCATATCTTTTGATACCTAGGGTTGTTTATGGTACACGGTCTATACTAGAGTTCGGTCTGATTAAATCCAATCCGATTCCATCGATTTTATATAAAAGACGTATATATTTCAGACAGTCTTGCAAAGGTAAAAGAACCCTAAGCTGTAGGTACGTTACTAACAAAACTCTATTTGCATTATAGATGACCGGAGTTCAAAGCATTTTATTTTTTTACCCTCAGGCGGGTACTGTTTCGGTTGATAGCTGCGATGTTAAAACGTCGAGGCGCCTACGGCAACGCCCGTCGGACTGTAACTTGCCATTTGTTTCATTTGATATACTCGTATTCATCCAGCCCTATTGTTACCTTGTGTATTGCATACGTAATAATTAATCAGCACAAAGTGATTTGGGTAAGCAAAGCTAGATTGCAGGCAGCCTTCCCTAAGCCACGCAAGGCTGATGATACATCTCAATACACAAACAAGGGTATCAGCGATAAATCAGCGCAAGTACTCAATATGTAGTGCAATATTTCAAGACGTTATGGTCGGTACGGTATCTCAAAGGCATATGGAACATTGTGTAGGACTGTTTTGAATTTGACACATGCGTATCTCAATGCGGCAAATCAAATAACATTTAATTATCCAATAGATATACCAAAACGTTTGTGTTTTTTATCAGAACAGTCGACAAAATATCAGTCAGGTCATCTGGTGGCGGTAAGTGTTCAACGCCGTCTATATACTTGCAAAGTGAAAAAAACAGGGAAATGACTCGCTACTGTCTCTCCGACGCTGCAACCAAAATAAGTATACGAATCTTTTATTATATCGTATAGGCAAGCACGAGTACAAGCAAGGTCAAACTGGATGGTACAGGGCCAAGCAATTTCCAACAAGAGGAGTGAAGGTTGACTAAGACAAAACAGTGACCATTAGAAATCCCAATTGTAACCCTAACAAAAATGGTAATTGTAAGGAACTAAAGTGATGAATAAATTAAATAAATATTCGCACATTCACACTCCTTCATCAGGATTCCCTGTACTGCGAGTGGCATGGACACATAATACATCAAAGACGTAGTCACGTCTAGTTATTTTTCTTTTTCAATTATTTCTACTCTAGTTTAAGCTAGATAGCACACTACTAAAACGTTTAAGGATACAATGGTAGTCGCGATAGCTCAGTCAGAAGTGTAGATAGATATGTATAGTAGATATTAGTAGGTGAAACTGATATATCTAATACTATAATAGATTAGATCATCGATTCGAAGGCTCCGTAACGGTCAGCTCGTAACTTCTTTGTTATCGAGTGAACGGCATTAGTTTGTTTGTGTTTGCACGAACCGCGCATCCGTCTCCGCTGACCGATTGCCACTAATGGAACCGAGGAGAAATGATGTTCCGTCTCTTTTAGGACGCAACTTAACAAAATTTATTGCAGCAGTTGTATCAATCACTTTGAAAAATAGATACATTGTCTATTTTCCTATTCCCTCAATAGGAATGGATGATTACTTAAAAAGTTTTTGTTTAGAAATGAAATGATTCCTATTTTTTATAACAAAAAAATGTTATTTTAAAATAACTTTGTGCACGAATTGAAGTGAGTAGCCAATGCTGTTTGCATGTTTATTGTATGTCATAATATAGATAAATTATGAGATTAAAATATGTTATTGGAAAAATATTTGAAGCAGAGACGGGGGTTAGTTAGAATGTTTAAATAAATTAATAGGACAATAAAAACTCAGTTTTTATTAATTGACGATACCTGTGGTGTCAATAACCGAATATCAAAAACGGAACAATTATAATTTCGTCTTGTTCGTGTTAAATGTAATAAATATTGATTTATCTTTTGTATATACTTCCCTGAAATAATTATAACACGTTTATTTGTATGTTAATAATAAAATATATTGAATTTTTTATATTACCATATAATAATTATTGGGTCATTCTAAATCAGACACGGCGACACGACTAAGTTCGGGAAATGTTCACAACCGCTGTGTATTGGTAAATCTGCCAAATACGAGGCACATGGCAGCGCTATTTGTACCATAGACAAACATAATACACGCTCAAACTTTCCTGTTCGCTTTCCTGTTAAGTAATTTAATGTTCAGAGAATGGAACATGTTAACACCTCTGTAACAAGTTCATATTACAGTAATTATAAAGCTCGAAGTAATCAAACAACGATCTGAAATCGATAGCTTTGATGAGTTCTCGAGTTTCTATCTATATAATGTCTCGATATGTGTTGGGAATTTTATGTAAAGAAGATACCTTATTTGGTATAATTAATTATCTTTTTAGTCTACTTTGAAAACGCAGGCGGTTCTATGTTCGCGTGAATGTATTTTTTTATATCTTTAATATAATTTGTTGTTTGTGTATCGATGAGTTAGTCCCCGGAGTCGGAGTAATAAGGTGAGGACATGATGGTGGGTTCCGGATATTACAATGGAACTTCTCAACGGATAGGAATAATGCCGACCCCGTAGCCCAGTTGTTTGTGACCATGGCTGCCGAGCGAGGGGGTCCCGGGTTCGATTACCGGCCGAGGCAGACATTTATTTGACAGATAAATGATTGTTCTCGGGTCGTGGTTGTTTGTGATGTCATATATGTGTATGTCCATGCCACCCGAAACACTGTCCTAGTGCCTGGGTCTGAGTGTGTAAAAGTTTCATTTAAAGTTTTATTACTATTATTACGCGAATAAAAAAATACTGTACTTCAGTAGATAAGTGAGCGCAGCATAATAGTTTAATAAAATGATTATATATATAATTTATGCGTAACTTTTATATTTCATAATATTTATTTTTATTATTATATAAATTTAAATTAAATAAGTTATTTTAAACAATAATAGAAATGAACATATATGATATTGTGTTGGTAAACGACACCTCAACACTACACTGCCAGAACATTCTGCCTTCGAAGGAACAACCACAACCAAGAACAAACAATTAAATTCCCATTTACAATTTGCGCAGTGCGACCAACTTAGAAAATAAATCACAAACATCAGCAACAAGAACTGGGTAACGGATATAATAGAATTCTTCCACCGAAGGTAATTGTTCTGCCACTTGTCTCAAAGTGAAAATGACTGAGGCTATAAAGTTGAGCGGACAGGTGGACTTCACTGACATTATACATAATGGTATACCTTGTAATAAACACGTTATACAGAACTAACAAGTAGCGTTGCAGGTCCATTAGGGATGGTTTTCTTCACTGACGCAAGTAATTGAAACATGAGTGACGCATAGTGTTTCTAGTAGCTAGGTCCGCCTTTAAGTGACTCAAGTTTAGTCATCATTACGCATAGCTGTCCCACTGCTGGACTTGGGTCCCCTGTTAACATCACAGTTGTAATATGCATATATATATAAATTACAGCCGCACACGGGATCCAAACTTGGGTTTCAATGAGATAAAACACAAAGCTTTTACTGTTATTTACATGAAGGGATTGACAAAATTCGTTCCTAAAAGGTAACTTACAAATCTATCCGTTATAAGCAAAAATGTTACCGTGGACTACGAAACAAAAGTCATTGTGTAAAAATAGACGTTTAGGATTCGTCGTAAAATTGTCTCTATGCCAAAATGGCAGACAAAGGAGTGAATAAGCGTCGAGATTGGAAAATTATTCATATTCGTGACCCTGTCGTGTGCAGTCCCGCGCCCTGGTACTTATATCTGTTTTGAAACTGATGGATATTTCTGCGAATGCTTAGAATTACAATGTCATACTTATCGTATTGTGTTGAATAATATTACAATAACCAACTTGTGTCCCTTGATTTACACTCGAAATTCGTTATTGTTTTCTGTATCTGAATATATCTAACGGAAGCGTTCAGGAATATCGTAGTCGAAATTAATATTCTGGAGAGGAAATATTTGTTTTTTCCGTTTGGAAATTAAATTTGCATTTGTAAGGGACCGACGCTCGCGTAAAAACTGGCGACAAAAAACTGAACAGGAGCGTTTTTAAGAAATTGTTTCATGACATCGTTGTTTTTTATCATTCGCCAGTAGTATACCGGTACATGGTTGTGTATATATCGTGGCCCACGACTCGTGGCTAGATCGTAGATATTGCGAATTGCTTAAACCTTGAATCCGTTGTCAACAGTGGTTTTAACTTGAAAATCTTTTTAACCGACTGATTCGTGAAGTTGCTACCATCTACTTTATTACCTGTTCAGAACGTTGGAGACTTGGGAAATTTAGGGCGTGTGCGCGTGACGTCGATTTTTTCGATATTGAGAACGGGACAAGTAATTGACATGGCGGGTTGTACTCTCCACCAATCAAATCGGTCCATTATTTAAACATATGTTTCATTTCACGTTACGTAAAATACGTACTTTAAAAAAGTAGTATAACCCTCCCATCATGCATCAGTAACGTGACCGTAAACCAGATGTTACAAAGTCCAGAAATCTCCATTAGCTTGGAGTTTTCGTCGTAGCAACAAGCCGCGACCAGAGGAAAATGGCTTGAGCTCTACGACAGGCGTAATTCCTTAAACTTTTACCTATTATATATAACATGTAGCCTTCGAATGTTAAGTGTTTTAAATAATATAATACGCACAGCTAACTATGTATCTACTCAACGCTGCGTGAACTCCCATGAGCGGTTTAAAACAAATCACATTTACAAACACATTTGCTGCCATCATGTCGGAGTTTGTAAACTCAGTTAGCAAAATGAGAAATTTTAATCACATTAGTAGTTATAGTCTTATATGTCCTGTGTTTGTATTTCGCAGAAGTTGTCTGGGCCAGGGAGAAAGAATTTGTAGACAGGGTACAAGTTGGATAGGAACCTCGATAAAATTTATCGTGTAGTCGTTTTAATGATATGAATGCGAGTGGATATACTTTTAAATTAGTTTTTTTTGTATGCCAGGTGTTATGCAGTGAGCAATGTTAATATTACCACAGCAAATAAATATTAGGTGTGTAACAAATCAGCTTGAGCGGTATGCAGCACGAATTTCTGCATTGAAAATTACGTTTTATAAATATCGATTTATAATATATTAATTAATATTAAACATATCGATATAAAACACATAAATTGTACCCGTAACATTTAAAATGTATTGCTGTTTTTAAATAGAATAAGTAAAATTTTTCTGCTTAATAGTAACTGTTGATTGATGTTACTAAAGTTATGTTACTTAAATAACGAGAAAATAAAAGGAAAATCTCCATTTATATATATCGAAACCCTACGCTGGTCTTGTAAGCCTTATAAAGTTTAAAAATATCGTTGAATTTTTATCTAATCTGCAACCTTTGTTCTCCAAGTTGCGAGAGTTATATTGAGTATCTCTTTGAGGTCTCACTTTGAATGTGTTTAAGATCATATCTAGGGTTCACCACCGTGATTTCAGATAGTTTTGAGAAAATAAAATAAATAGGTTCGCATTTTCCCTCGTGATGTTTGCCCAGCAGTGGGATAATTACGAATAGTATAACTGATATAAAGAACTTAAATACATACATTTACACCTAATAACTGATGTAATTCATCATCATCATCATCATCATCTCAGCCGGACAACGCCCACTGCTGGGCATAAGCCTCTCCTAAAGATCTTTACGACGATTAGTTCTGCGTTGCCCTCAGCGATTAGCTACCTGCGATCTTCACCAGATCGTCGGTCCATCTCGTTGAGGGTCTACACATTGAGCGTCGTCCGATGCGTGGCGGCGGCTCAACAGAGCTGTTGAGAGCGGATGACAAGCCAATACTTAAAGTCCTCCAAAGGCTCTTTAATTCCGTCATCATCTAGGGCAAAACGCCGGAGGTAAGGAGCAGAAGCGAGATGGTGCTTTTCTTCAAAAGGGTGATAACACCCTCCTGAAGAACTATAGACCCATATCACTTCCGAGCCATGTCTACAAGTTGTTCGCGAGAGTAATAACACATCGTCTCGCTTGCAGGCTTGACGACTTCTAACGGCGGACCGTTTCGGAAATTAGCCGGTTTTCGGAAAGGCTATAGTAATATAGACCACATCCATACGCTACGTCATGTCATACAGAAAACGGAAGAGTATAACTTGCCACTTTACTTGGCGTTCGTGGACTATAAGAAATCCTTCGATACGTCGAGACATGGGCTGGGTTGCGGTCTCACCAAAGGTGCCAAATGGACTACAGGTATATTGAGGTACTAAGGTACCTATACAAAAATGCCACTATGTCAGTTCGACTCCAGAACCAGAACTCCAATCCAATCTAACTGCAGTGAGGTGCGAGACAAGGAGCTGTTATTTCTCCTAAACTGTTCACTGCAACGTTGGAGGATATTTTTAAGCTTCTGGCCTGGAAAAGACTCGGCATCAATATTAACGGCGAGTATCTAACCCACCTTCGGTTCGCCGATGACGTGGTTCTCATGGCTGAGACCTTGGTAGACCTGAACACAATGCTCCAAGATCTTAGCAATGCTTCTCAAAGAGTGGGTCTTAAGATGAATACGGACAAGACAAAAATTCTGTCGAATGACCATGTTGTACCCACTCCTATTGATGTTGGGAACTTTACACTCGAAGTTGTTGACCATTACGTTTACCTAGGACAGACAATCCAGTTAGGTAAGTCCAACTTTGAGAAAGAGATCTCTCACCGTAACCAGCTCAGATGGGCGCAGTTCGGGAAATTACGGAAAATCTTCGCGACCAAGCTTCCAGTTTCTCAAGACGAAAGTCTTTGACGAGTGTGTATTGCCAGTGATGGCATACGGAAACGAAGCATGGCCACTATCTATGGGTCTCATATGAAGGCTCAAGATCACCAAGCGGACAATGGAGAAAGCAATGGTTGGTATTTCCGTATCTGATTGAATCAAAAATGATGATATCTGTAGGCAAACTAAAGTAACGGACATTGCTCGATGGATTGCCCAGCTGAAGTGCCATTGGGCGGGACATATGGTTAGGCGAACCAATGGCTTTTGGGGCGAAAATGTTCTCGAATGATGTAATTATTTCGTGATAATAACCCATTGTTTCCCTATATATGATTACATATATGTGTAATCGATCTCTGGAATAATGTCGTAATCAACAATTAAATTCACGTAATCAAGATCATGTATATCGTTATCGTCATCTGGTTTCAGAGCTTTGTATTACGATTTAATTGGTATGCAGTAAGGAAGTTACGATGTCAAAGTATTTGTACGGCATTACATAACGGTAATACAAGCTCTTGATGATTTGATTGTAGGAGTTTGTAATTCTGTCATGTGGTTATCGGTGACGTTCGGCTTACTCCGATGTATTGTATGAAATAGATCATATTATCATTATCTAGTCTTCTGTTTTTCATTAATGTTCCACTTAAATAAATATTAAAAATGTATTATCAAAAGTTTAATAACAAGTTAGGTTAATTTTAGAGTTGTTTAGTTTCTTCAAATATAACAGAATTAATTCGGTTAAATTGCTCTATTAAAGTTATTTATTAATAACATAAATTAATAAAATGTAGTCTTACCCACAATTGAGCCACAACTGTATGGAGATGAAACAAATATATTTTTTCAAGTACAACCACAAATTGTATAACTGGCACCAACTCAACCAAATTAATTCGAGCATTCTAACACAATTATTTCATTAACAAGCAATGCCGCAGCGGGGCTTGATACAACGCTACAACTTTACACTATTATGTCTATGTATGTTACATGTTTAGTCGCGTTCTGTTAACAATTCGTCATACGCCAAAGCTCGTTACAACTAAATCTTATCTATGTGTATGATTCGTGCACTTTACTGAAAATAAAGATTTGTTTTTTTTTTCTAAAATATGTAAACGTCATATCGATGTTGAAGGACACACGTTTGTTGTACGATAACGTTCATCAACGTTACTATTGAATTGTATTTAGTTTGTTATAATAGAATGAGTTAAAACATCGGCGTTATAAATATCTGCATCGTTTGCGTCAAATCGCCATTGCGTTACAACATTGGTTGTAGGAAACGTCGTTCGTGAGTTACTACTTTTGTGGCATCCATTTTGACGAAAATGTTGATCACTATCGTATATGTTACCGATGTTTCGAAATCGGTCTTTCACACTTGGATACAATTTTTCAAAGCAATGTATACAATAAATATCATATATGATCAGATGCTTACATAAAGGAAAACATCGTGAGGAAACTTGCTTCCGGAAAATTCTCCATAATGTTCTCATAGGCGTGTGAAGTTTGCCAACTTCCACTAGGCGTGGTAGTGGAGTACAGGATAAGTACATTATTACTACTGTGTATATATAACCGTCTCATGTTTGTACTTGGGCTGTAACGTTGTCCACTAAGTTCAAAGATTCAGCAGTTCATTTGCTAATGTTGTTTGCTCTTGCGAGTACTTGCATTTGTTCGGTATAGAGCTAGATACATACAGGCTGAAACTGTGGTGCATCCTCTGGAGAGTTTTGATTATATCGCCAATTTTAATGGAGCAGACTTATCCACGTTGCCGTATGGATAAGACGCGTAAACACTGAATGTTTAAAATATAATACAAATATATATGATATTATAAGTTTAAAATACGTATCCCTGTGACATCGTAGCTCTCAAACACATTGTAAAGCCCAGCTTATAGGTAAAGGATATTATGGTAAAATGGATACCTTAATGACACGGCCGCATGGAAGTAACACTGTCGAAACCAGTTCCGCGCAGGTTTAAGCTTACTTTGTAAATGCCATGTGTTGTTTTAAAGATTGTGCTGAGGAATTTTGCTCGCTGTTTTTCTCAATAGTAATGCACCTTGTCGAAAGGATAGCAGAAGCAAAAAACGACGTGCATACCTAAATGATTAAATGATTTTTAATGTAAGTAAAATGGGTGGTTCAAGTTTACTCGACGCAGGATATTGATTCCGTGCAGCGCCATTTTCCTCTGTTCCTTACTTTCTGAGGTTTTATGCGAGAGTTCAGAGTCCCAATTACCAGTCGTTGATTAAAAAATAGCTTCTCCTTAGCAATGATATAAGACACTCTGTTTAGCCGTTTCAAGACTTAGCTTTTTAGTATTTTTATGTTAAGCATTTTATATATAGTCCGTGCAATATATAGTTACATATCTGATGGTTCATGTTAATGATTATGTGTAAGTTTTGTGTGATTAGAGAGTTAGACACATTCGTACAATATTTATTTTGTTCGGTTAAGCAAATCGATCCGTGCAGTAAACCAAAATAAAAACCACTACATTATTTATCACTTTCGTAACTGATTATAACGTGGAGGAGCGTCTTTATAAGGAGTCCCGTACTCAATGTTGATACTTCAGTCTCTCTTTTATTAATTTACTTTACATCCCTTTGTGCATGCGAGAATTTAGTTTGACATGTTATTATTTATTTTTCTTTTAGCACGCACGAGGTAATTCTTTAAGTAAACTCAACACGAGAGTACTTTATATCTTTTTATTTGAGTGTCTTTACCTTTTTTGTTGAACACTTTTAAGCTTTCCTTCGGTATCGTAAGTTTATATTTTTATTGCCTTCCATCGTTTGAATTCGTATTTTAACCGGCTCAAAAAGGGACGCTACATTATGTTTCTGTCTATGTAAATTTAAATATGCGTGTATAGCCATAATTCCATTGTTTATTAAACGATTTTGATGGTTATTTCCTTAAAGTCTATTTATTTTTCATCTTCATATCCACAGTTATCTTCTGTAAGATGGCTCGGAGTAAGAAATATTACGAATTGTAATATTTCAGCTATTAAGGATATTTGCCATGGTAACATTAAAATTGCGAAACCAGTCCATCAATGATCATCACAGGATCTGATGATGTGAGTTGGAAAAAAAATTCAACTTCTCCCCGGATTGATCCAACCGTGTTTGAACTGTTTGCTTCTGGTACCGGTACACTGCAAAACAATCATTCAAGTGTTTGCGTCATAATAATGAACCGATGACAAAAGCTACGGGACAAGTGTTACCGGGGCAAATGTGCGCGAATCAAGTGGGTGTTATTTCATCCTGTTATATATATATATATATATTTCTTATTACGTATGAATATTTATATTTAAAATGGAAATACAAAGAGCTTGCTAAAAAAGTTACTATTTCAAAAAGAAACCTACCTACAAAATTACGCATAACGGCGCAAATAAATTTAAATTAAATATTATTATATAAGTACTATATGTATTTTTTTTATGGTAATAGCCGTCAAACGAGCAGACGAGCCACCTGATGGTAAGTGGTCACCGTCGCCCATGGACATCAGCGAGGCCAATGGTATCACTGATGGGTTGTCGGCCAGGAAATGAGAAGAAGATAAAAAAGAAGGTACTGGCTCTCAAGCCCCCAGCCGGAACACGACGAGTCGTTTGGTGGCTGACTCATGCAGGAGGGTGGTAGCTAGCCAGGCAGGCTTCACGGAAAGTTAATAATACCAATAATAATATTAACGACTTAATAATAATAGTGATAATATAAACATTAATGTATAGTTAAAATAATTTGCGATTTAAACACCTAAATTAATAACGAAGTATTTATAAAATATTGGGATTGAACTTAGCCTGCCTACCAACTACGTATTCAAACAATTGTGTATGTAGTGCGTATAATAATATTTTATATAAATTTATTTTCGCTTTTAAGTAAAATTACGAAGTTTTCTTTTTAAAATCCGTTTATTTTCTTTAAAATAGAAGTACTCTACCTCAGTAATCGGCGTAACTTATAATCTACTGTTTATACATTGTGTAGAACTGCACGAAAACGTGCTGGAACTGGGTTGCATCGCAGCGCTCGTGAATACTCGTATCTTTTATCAGTGGCACTTCATCCTAGCGCGCCGGGTTTGAATTTATAGGCGGGTCACAACTCTAGAATACGGTGCAGCAATTTAGTTTAAACTTATGTTTTGTCTCCTATTCGCTTTTTAAAAACATGTTCGGTTTAAGCAAGATTTGATATCATGTTGTAAACTTGATTTGATACATAACGAGTTGCATAATAAAAAAGTGTCATCCATAAAATTGTTGTTTGTATTCAAAGGCTTGATATTGGGAGTTTTCAGAACTCTATACATTTGATATCTTAGACTGTGGCATTTGTAACATATTCATTGTATAATTTGATCATACAATGAATACATAACAACGATAATTTGATGAACGTTTATTTTTTATAATATAATGATATTAATATAAATTTATTTTCTATAATAATATATAGATAGCAATTAAGAAAAGCCGTTTACCAAGTATATTTTTCACCTAATAAAGACTACAGAAATCTACAACATCAAAGTCGAAGTCACATCAATGTTACATACGCCCTTATACAACAACCATCAGCCCTAAGTTCTCAACCAGTTAGTACTCATAGCTATTAACCTTTTAAATAAGCATTAGTTATTAAGGTAATTATTCGAATGTAAGAAAGATTGTCCTACTTCTCAATATATACTGTTATCCGCTCCTATTCCAAATCATATAAAAACCCCTGACGATCCCAAGCCCGTCACATTGTAATTCCATCTCCAATTATTGACTTTTATTACGTTATAGCCTTAGTTATACTTTCAGTTGTTTTTAACATTGTCATACTGTGTGATATATAAGTGAGATAAATAAGTGAATTTTTAACGCTGGTCATATAAAACCGACAACAATTCCTCGTTCAACAGAGTGCATCACAAGCAGAGATGTTGGCTTGGACTCATTAATAGATGGATCTCAAACATCTCTAAACTTGAGTCTTATTATATGTGTTACCTACTCTGTGATTGTATATAATACCTTTCTTATGATAAAATGAAGATATTACTTTTGGCTCTATTCTAGAAAACCCGGTAAACATGATCGATTATTACTCCAAACTTTCAACACATTTCAGTGGCAACTTTTTTACATTCCATATCATATAAGTTTATTCTGTAATATATTTTTGATAATAAAACGTGTTTCAGTGTTTTTTTTACAAAAGTCTATTTCAGCGTATTCTCACAAACACTAATTAAAACTTCGCTCGACGCCGATCAACGCGGCCGTATGAAATTTACAAAAGAGTTTTAGTCTAAAAATAGGTATTACATTGTAGGTACAGACGTAACAATTCCAAACATTTTTTTTATTGGTTGGAAGTGACAGACTGTCAATTTCAACACGTTAAGGTGTTTCATAAATAGGCGAACATTAAAAGAAAAATGTTGATGTCAATATGGTAATTATTCGTTTCAATCAATAGAGGTCACATGAGCTAATATTTGTCTTCGTTAACTTTCAAACGTTAATTGTGTAAAATAAATTCAAAATCAGAAAAGTCGATCTCGCATTATCCTCAGAAATAAAAATTAAACATTATATTTAATTTCACGGCCATTTGTATATATTTGTAATGTTTTCGTGGATTATTTTGAATCCAACCTCAATCAGAATTACAACCGCTACTACCATGTTTGATATACTAGTACGCTGTATAACTGCTTACTTACTTAGGCGACTGGCAAACGATGTGGTAACTGTCTTGGGAGCGTTGTTGGGTTCAAACTACTTTTACCGAAATAACATTACTGGGAGTAAGTTAAATCGTAACAGAAATACCAAGTTACTATTAACACGTAGTTTATCGAGGCTGGTATTCGGGCATAGTGGTGCGGATAGATATATGTAGAAGATACCTATTGAGTTAGCAAGTGTTTAGAAACAATCGGGATAAGTATCGAAAAGCAAGTAGTAATGGAATTTATTACCGTTTCCGTCTTCACTGTCGATTCATTGGTGATGTGTCCTTTTATAGCATTATACTGTAAATAAATTCAAAATCGCTTAAAAACATAAAGCGTTAAAGCGTTTTTTCATTGTCCGCAACGATATCATATACCGGATAAGAAATATTTTAAGAAATTACTCTATGTCGTGATATGGTACCTAGAAAAGCAAAACGCACTAGACGTAAGGTAGATAGATTAATCTTATTATTATAAATAGAACGTATCGTGAGTACCCGTTACATAATAAATTGTTCGTGCTTCTGTTGGAAGTACGTGTAACTTTTGAACGATTTATCTGATTGAGGTACTGATCACACAATACATTAGTATTTTCGAGACGATGATTAATAGCTCTGCTAGGATCAGATAGATGACTTTTACATTTAGGAATGTTTCTTGAAGACTAAGCAGTGAGAGCCAAGGGGTTTCACTGTCGGACGGTGTTCAATTGTCTCACAATGAAAAATGCACATGTATGCAATAATGTTCAAGGCCAAACGGTCAAATATTAGTCAAACGGTGTCCGAAGTCTATTATTCTTTATACAAACATCTATCCCCATAATATGTGGATAAAAAGATATATCAAATCAAGCAAGTCGTATTATTTTATATGAACGAGCCACTAAGAGAACACGTCGCTTGCTCTGTGGTTTTTACCGAATGGGCGCAACTCCGCGCGCCATGACCGTCCATTGAATATCTAATATTCGGGAATGCCATAAAAGCTTTCTGGTCGTTGAACAGAAATCTTTTACCGCGTTCAGTTACATTTATTACGCATTTATAGCTATAACGACCAAATAAAATAATATATTTCAAATTATTTTGTTTTACATTTGTTTTATTCTCCAAAATAATTTTGAAGTTTAAGTGGAGTGATTTAGGAGCCTGACAAAAGTAGTAGAAAAGGCCTTTAAGGTTTCTGTATTTACATTATATGGGGCTCTAGTTATATACTTAAGTTTTATTAATATAAAATAAGTTAATGCTTGGCAACAATGCCCATTGATGGTAAGTAGGGCAAATAATTATGAAGTCTACGAAATTTGAATGCACTAACTTATAAATGTCTATTCACTATTTATCCTTTTAATGACTCCCGCCAGTGTGGGCAAGTGATTCCACTCCTTCGTGTTGCGTATAACGAAAAAAACCAATGAAATTGAATAAAACAATTAATGGAAGTAAAAATTTTATATATATGTATGTGACATTTTTTAACGTTAAAGTTGAGAAAGATAACAAAAAAAATATATATTGTTTATAATTTCATTGTAGTGGAATTGAATGATTTATCAATGTATAGAAACAATTCTTATTCTAATACTAGCATCCCCGTCCGACTTTGTTTGGGTCCGATCATTAATTATAAATAATAATAACATCATAGTTAAAAAAAATGTTTTACTTTGATTAGAGATCCTCAGGTTAACTGACATTTTATATAGTCTGCACAATCACGTTTTATCACTACATACAAATTTTTACGAGAAGATCAGTTAAGCCGTTCTTGAGTTATAATGAGACATACTGACAGACAGATAGATAATAATTTTTGGTCAAATTGATGTCAGTGTATCATAAAACGAATATTTATCATGAAATTTGACAAAATAGAATGGACAGATAGAGTGATGTTACAGAGTTATATAGATAGATAGATAGATAGATAGATTTTACATATCCTATCATCTGTGCTATCGTGTGTTCTCACTACATACTGAATTTTATAAAGATCAGTCAAGTCGTCGGGAGACGTACTCGAAATCTCAACAGATTCACATAGTAGTATAGATAATATATTCAAATTTTTGTTATGGTTTTATGTTGAGTCGATCTATAGAAGTGCAGACCGTTCAACACTTTTATTCCCGTATCTAACATCTAATAAGTCACCTACATAGCTTGGGTTGATTAAATTTAAGTTATTATTTCTGTCTCATTGTGAAAAATTAATAAAAGTTCTTCATAACCCTTTGTCTCGACTTTTTTCAAGACGTTAAAGAGAAGTGTTTAAAAAATTCACAATACGGGTGTGAAAGCATTGTTTCATTTTTATTTAAACGATTCAAAAGCTAATTTACATTTTGTAACAACTTTTCATTCGCACCCTTTTATTTGTGGGTTGGAATAGCGGAATATTATGAATCATTTAGGACCCATTAGTGTGGTCTTCTGCAATTTTCTCATGCTACCCGTATGTCTCCAACATGGTTCAACATTGCTATCTGACACTTACAGAGTTTTCCATAGCGCGAAGCCACTTAAAAAATTTTCGCTACTAGCACTCACTCATTGATTACCGATGTCTGAATCAAATAGGCATTTAGCGTTCTCTGACTACCCACTAAGTGATTGAACGCTATAAACGCGTTGTGTGACAATAAGGCAGTTGATCTTTCTGATCGTATTTTGCGCAACTGAGGAATAACTATCAAATATAATATTATAGTCATATTAATATAATCATACTATCACTGTTTTAATACATACCAGCGTTTGTTGATTCACACAACTGCGTTGCTAACTTTGGGTATAACCTAATTTGAAACGAGATACGGTTGAAATATGCATGACTATCTTATATCATACGGACTTGATATGCCAACAAGTTAGCAAAACAAGAAGTTTAAATACAAGACAATTTTAGTAACTTAAAGTTTTATTAGCCGACCGAAATGTCCTATAACAATATTATGTATTTTTTATCATTTAAATTGAATAACACTTCCAGGAAAACATTTCAATATATCCAAAACAATTTTATGTTTATAGCCAAAAACGTACGGTCCACCTAAGTAAGTGATTACCGCCGGCCATAAACTAAGTAAATTCCGTTTCATAAGTATGTAGAAAAGTGTGGAATACGCTTTTTTTACATAAGATAAGTTAATGCTTGACAACAATCCCACCTGATGTTAAGTGGTGATCAAGTCTAAGATGTTGAACGCACTAACTTATAATAACCTATTCACTCTCTTGAAGACTCCCACATCGTAAGTAGCCGGGAACACCGACGCGGGCAAGTTATTCCAGTCCTTTG
>DWPT01000368.1:0-25318 GCA_018251895.1 Agathymus mariae mariae
TGTTTAAACCACTGTGCTACCACTAGAATCAACAAGATTATTTTTATCTCTAAGAAGTTTAAATTAAATGATAAATGGGAACTGAAAGTTGTCAGTTGTAAATCATTACAATACAAAAAATTGTTGCCAAAATAGGAACATTTACTTTGGTCGTCTTTTCATTACTAATAAAATTTAGCAAATGAACATGCAGTCCTGGTGTTAAATGACTTTAGCAACCAGAAGAACATGGTGAAAGCGCAAAGTATTTTGAAGCAAATTGTTTAATGGTATAATAGCAGGTGTGGTTGTCAACACCTATTTGTCCATTAGGTAATTTACAACATACTTCCTAATTGACAGTATGAATAGAACCACTGACTAAAACTTTCTTATCACTTTCATAATAAATAAATTGACTTATAGATTGAACAGATCCATCATAGATTAGCCAGGATAGAAACCAAACAGCGTTGAGAAATTCTTTTAACCACTCGAGATTCACAAATTTAAACAAATAGAATACTGTGTAGTAACAACACTACAGAAGTACTAGAATCTCCAGAGCCATGATTAATGAGTAGAAAGTTATTTGATAAATTTAAGTGTACAATATCTGACAGTTTACCGAAATAACGTTCGATAAATAAAAATTTCGTAGTCAAAAAGTAAGACATTACCTAAGCCGTACGAAAACTTGGATGTTTTGATTCTTGTCCTTCCTGCATCCTTTTTCCGACGACATATCGACACAAAACACATAAAATATTTCACACTGTGTTTATTCACTATGACCGTACTACTTTTTAAACAAAATCTAATAAAAATTGTCAATTTAAATTCTTATTCTTAATAATTGTACTCGTTGAGTGATTAACAGACGTTACAAGAAATCGTTCAAACAATATTCAAATTTAAAGTTTGGTTCGTGTTGCCATATTATATGCTATACAAGTCTTTGTCTATAGTTTTACGTGTCCATAGAGTCCCCCTACGAATAAATTAGGACAGATGTATTATTACATAATAAAGTTAAGACGTCACTGCTGCCCACAATTTAAGGCAGAAGGAGAAAAAACGCATTAAATGACTTTCTCTGCTAAAAGAAGATTAGCCAGCGAACTCATTTATGAAGGTAGTGTTTATGATCACCTACCTTTATTTAACGCCATCTAGCGAAAAAAAAAGAACTAAATATACATCGTTTTTAGCTCCGTCAGTCGCCACAGGTTTTGTTTGTACAATACAAACAATGTAGATTGTTGGTCAATTTCGTGATTTTCCTTTTTATTCAATTATATTCAAAGTCGACTATTAATTTAAGGTTCAAAGTTTTTATCATACAACCTATAACGGTATATGTGCCATATTTTATTACTGTGCCAAAATTTATTTATGTAATAAATCAAATTTTTAATTATGTAATAAATCAAAAACAAATTATCATGAATGTCTTAGGCAGAATAATATAAATGATGAATTACATTCGCTCATAAAATAACATAATTTATGGATCATATAAGCTTAGAAATTAAAGTAAAATCGTAATTTTTGCCACTACTTATTTATTCTTGGTGTAATGGTAATGTAATGTCACACAAACCAAACTTCTGTTTATACATATTTATGAGGTCAGGGTTGAAATAGTTTTGGTAACGTTTCACTGTTTATTGAACAGGATATAAAATAGTTTAATAGTCTGTGCTGGAATGCTAGTGTTCATGAAAAAATTGTTAAAAAGGCTTGAATACCTTTTTGCGACAAGTATTACAAATATTATGAATTACTTGTAAACATGTTAAGGGGACGAGTGCGGCCAGGTACCACTCGACACTTTTACTCGTCGTCCTCGGGTTGCGATTGGTATACACAATTAACACACAATGGTAACTTCCGTGGTTTCATATATTGGCCTCAGGTAATACAAACATCTATCCTTATATTGTTGGTCTAAAACTCTCTCACTTGAGCTCAAAAACTATTCCCCTGATCATAGAGGTCCGTCCTCTCCGCGCAGAAAGGTGTCATAGATAATAAAATATGTTTTTGGCCCACACCTCAGGCTTTTGGGTACAAGGTTTTACGCCACAATGTTTTTAGCATTTTAAATAAATATTATAAATTACAATTGCTAACTGAATAAAGACCAAGTCCACTTAATACTAATATGCATTATGAACACACTCAAATTCGCATGCTTTTAATTTGGTCGCATTACAATGTCGAGTAGCTTACTGACAAAAGTACAACGTAGTTCAGGTTTTGCACTGTGATAATTTATAAGTATTCTGAGAGATGCCGCTGATTATTTAGTAGCTGAACTGAAAGTTTTTTAATTCGTATGGTAATTTATCTACTATTTACATTGATGGCTTTCACCCTTAATTGTGAGGTAATAGTACCTCAATAAAAACATTGTATAAACAATGTGGGGTTCATGAATTATATTTTATTCTATTCCGTCTATTCAGGGCTAGGTTTACCGAATGTACAAGCAAGTTCCACACATAAATAAAATTAGCTTGATATCAGAACGACACAACATAACTAAGCATATTCGACAAACGTTTGTGATCTATGAGCATAAATCTATAAAGAATCTTAGCGTTATTTGGATACTGGTATAGCGCCATCTTGTAAGACATTTCTGAATTTTGCTACTTCGAATACAAAGTTCCTTAAATTAAATTTATATGTATAAATTGTAAATCAATATTCAAAAATATTTTTCATTTATTGAATACAATCTATCTATCTTTGAGTCTAGATAAATGTTTTTGATTGTAGTTCACCTTTCTTCTTATGTTAATAGCCTACAAACGAGCAGCTTATCCCACTGATGGTTAGTAGTCATCATTGACCATGGACATTAATAAGACAAAAGGTACTATTGATGCGTTGTCAGCCAAGAAATAAGAAAAAAAAACGAAAGAGTACTGGATCTCAATCCCCCAGCCGGAACAAAATGAATCGTTTAGCGGCTGACTCAAGCAAGACGGTGGTAGCTAGTCAGGCAAGCTTCTTGGAAAGATAATGATAGCAGTAGTAATATCAATGACTTAATACTGATAATATATTCCCAGCGCGAAGCCTTAACACTAAGCAGGGTGGCTTCTGTGGCCTCTTACGAAACTCTGCTGTGCCGGCATGCGATTGAGGAGATTATTCTGGGCTGCCACAATAAGGCTTATTTCAAAAGCCATTTTTAACGAAAATTTTATATCATTTGTTTTTTATCATCGTTCCAAAATTAACTATTAAATGTAAATATTGTAAAATCAATTACGAAGCTCGCAATCCAATGCCTTTGCTGTCAGGGTATAGTTGGCGTTTTCGCTCGCTTGGCAATCTTTGCCACTGGTACGACCAACATTGTACAATTGTCTTCATCTTCCGGAAATGATCTGTTCCCTTGGGATAGGAAATGAATGTTAATATGGACATTCTGATATGAGGAGAGTAAAGAACTATTGACTGCCTGGCAGCTATTATAATTAGTTTCTGATTCATAGAGCTAAAGAACGCATTCCTAAATTAATGCGGGTGCTATTTTTAATCGTAAGGTATAAGTTTTCTCAACCGAAGTCAGGACGGATAACTGGTATGTTATAAATGTGGGAGTTAATCATCTACTACAAATTTTATAGTGAGTGACTCGAGCCCAGCAATGGGCCAGTAACGGGTTTGTGATGATTCGTGTGATGTTGACTTGAACTTAAGTTAGACAGAGCCACACACACACACACACACACATTATTTGTAGTGGTATGAATCACAGCTAAGTCACCTAGCTACATTTTCAGTATGCACTCATTTACCATCTAATTTGAAAGACTTTCTAGGACCTGTATAGAGCAGACCGAACTATTCACACATTTCGTTTTTATATCTCGTTTCAAATTGTGCGTAAATTCATTTAAATTATTTGTAATATTAACGAACCTCCTAAGTCCTAGTACAACTGAAGCACAGTTTTGGTTGTTGAACGTGCTCAAATTGTTTTTGTTTATTGAAAATCTGACATCGTAAATGTTGTAATTAAAGTAACAAGTAACCGCTAATTGCGTGTGGTAGGTATTCACTTTTAAAATTCCAAGTTTTTGCCGCATCGTACAAGAACAGAGATATAAAACTGGATAAATGAGCAACGTCATTATACAGATAGTTTTTGCGTCTGGCAACACTCATTACACCATTTCCTCCCGCGCTTTCTTGAAGAAAATTAAAGAGTCGCCGCATTAATTCTATCCGTATGTCGCAACGTTTTTGCGTCGGTTAGCCCGCGTTATGGCGGGATCGTTCGCTTTTTGTGCGGGACGAGAGTTGCGGAGACGCGCTTCTCAGACTCCGTCGGCTGACAAAAAGCAGCCGTGCCGCGAACGCGGGAATCTGCACAAAAACACCAACTCCGCTCAATAACTGGCGACGTCGATGAAATACTATGAGTTCCTTTGAGTTTTTACGGCACCGGAGCTTTTTCCACGCGCTATTTGCATCGACCGCTCGACCGCCATCTTGAAGTTTTTCCCGCCGCTACGATTCGAACTCGAAATGATGATCGCGAGTTCCGAAAATTGCCAAATGGTAAAAACGAAGCTGATGAAATTCTTTTTGTCGAATGAGTATATATAAATGACCATGAAATCTCTTATCAACCCCTCGACACGATTTAATAGCTTAAATTTTAAAAAGTAAGCGACGCTCTGAATTTTTTTTAACAACAAAAACACCAATCAAGATTCTCTAAAATTATTAAAGTTCTTACTCATATTACGTTGTACATGACGAAGCAATCTTAAGGGTTTATATATAAGAAAATACACAGCTTAAGACGATGGTTTACTTTAGTGGACAGTCAATCGAAAGATAGTTATACTTTAATGATTCAATATTTTTAGTTTTAAATAACTCAATATTGGTAGTTTCAAATAAGAATCCTATAGTTATTTTCTTAGTTTTAATGGTGTTGAAGGTTCTTGATGAGGTTTTCTTTAGACTGTATTTTAAGCTGTATATTTTTGTAATGTATGTATTGTTCACTTTAGCTCAAGTACCTTCTTACTGCTGACCTTAAATAGAAAGACCATCCAATTTAAAGCCATCGACAGATGTATCCTTATGACTGTTATGAATCATATGATAGTTTTGGAAGTATTATTGGCTTCAAACTAATAAAACGTACATTACTTGCCAAATTAAAGGTGTTGGTTGTTGGTGCAAGCAAATATTTGTGTTTTGTGTCTAGGTTGTTTTAGATGTCTTTGTCGTATATGTCTATGCCAGCTGCAATAAGAAATCCTAGTGAAGGTGTATTGACCACAAATGACAAAATTGATTAAAATACTTTTCGGCAGATTTAATCGGTCATTCTATAAGTTCTGCAAAGTATCATGTCTTGATTATGAAGTTCTTTCTATAATCTATTAGACTACTACTTGACATTCGAGAAATCTTAATCAATTTTTTTATACAGCCCTTATTAGCGTGATCAGTTATTATGAATACAAGAAGTATATCGTAATACCCTACAAATCAGTTATTTCCGATAAGAACAGGTTATAGATATCCTATTAAGAGAGCTTAGCTAATTAGATGGAGCTCACGCGGCGTTCCATATCACTTTTTTATGTCTTGTTGCATACAACAGTACTAAAATGTCATTATAGCTACATGACATGCTACTTATACACCAGACTACTTTGATCGAGTTGGTGTAGTGAAATTAAAATTCATATATTCCTATGGGTATCAGTGATACACTAAGCACGTACATTCTATTTTCATGTCATAAAGAAGAAACGAGAAAAAAACAGTGTTCTTTACCAGCTTTACCACACAGCAAGACGACTTAAAACATAACACTATGCAATATGTAAACAAGCTTAACAATTACGCCATTGAATTTGTCCTATCGTTTTAACGCCATGCTTAGTGGACGAAATTCGACTGTTATAACGTTCTTAATAATAACGTTAGTCTTCTATTATTTTTAGTATTAACAACAATTAGGCTCTTCAATTACCGAACAACGTAAAAAAAATATCAATTAACACAGATAAATACGTACTGAGCTTTTTGTCTTTGCCTATTTGTATATAGATAAACAGTCCGAATAAGAGTACTCTACAAAATTGCTTATAGATGACTCTCTGAAGCTTGCTATCGTTCCTTCATAAATTTTCGCGCTCTGCGTGCAACATTTGTGGCGGAAAACGAATAGCGAACTTTCTAGTTTTACGAGTACAAATTAATGATCTGAAATTATTATTACTATTACATTTCTAGACTTTAGTTGTCTATGTTTAAAATCATAGTAATAGGTGTTGGATACGTAAAAATGTAGGTCGACGAATACACACACAATACATTTTTAATGGTCTATGTTCTTGGGTCTACAGCACGCGTTTTAATAGTTTTGTTCATTGGGTTTATTACATTATGATTAAAGTGCTTGAAACATAAAAAAAAATCACTCTGTATAACAGCAAATTGCATTTTTTATTTTCAATAAAAAGTTAATTATATTAAACGTAAAAATATTATTTAAAAATATCTTACAAATACATAAAATGTAAATGATTTTGTTGTAACAAAAATATAAACTCATTTATTTTGGATCGATATACAAGATAGAGTCAAATACTCAGAACATCACTAAAACCGCTATCCAATCTGATCTTTAGCGAATAACATAACTTTATTTAATAAATGTCAAATATTTTATAGGCGGTATGTTCACTAAAATTTACACAAATAATGTTATAGGTCACAGTATTAATAACGACGCGTACAGAAATGTGAGCCGTCGTAAATTTGCAAACTAGATAATTTCATACTTTGTCCAGCGAGGTATTTACACGCCCTGAACGAGTCGAGAGGTGAGATTAGCAATGAAAATGTCGCGATGTGTTCTGAAGTCAGCCTGGGCGAGGCGTCGAGCGTGAGAAAATACTCATTCGAGAGTGTGTCTCTGCTCTATGGCTAGATGGCGAGCGTTTTGCGTCATATATATAAAATATTTTCAATTCAGTTTTAAAATTTTTTTGAAAAGATTCCTTCCATATTTGGATCGAAGCTGAAATTTGCAAATGGCATTGCATGAGAATGGCATTAGGTTCTATTGACTATACGAACCAGTTTATCCAGATTGTGCACATTGTATACACCCCGCTTTATAAAAATATTTATCATATGTTTTTTGATGTTGTATTTCTAAAAAGACAATTAATAATTTTTCCAATTAGCTAATTTAAACTAATAAGAATACCAATAAGAAAAAGGTCACATAATTGATACAAAAATCCTTTCATCAACTTGAATTGAATCACGTCGCATCAGAACTATTATTGTATACCCAGATAACACAATGTGTTTTAATCCAAATATATAATGATCCAGTTGGTATTGACCTTGCTCGTTTTTGTATTATATCCCAGTAAATAAGAAGCTATGCAAAAATTGTAATGTATGTAACTAAACATTGATCATCGGTGACAATCAATTTTCCTTTCACAAATTGCCCGACCTCACCCGCTTACTTCGTGGCGTTAGTTTTTCTGTTAATAATATCCAGCGGACTGTTAAGGCAGTGTAGGTTTTTCCTCAAGACGGTGAAAGGTTGCAGCGCTGGCTAGCTAGAAATATGATAGTATAACGGCACCGGTACTGTGGGAACGATCTGATGTCAGCTTTTTGTGAAATGCTATGGAAAAACGCGATTAAACCGAGTTTCCCGGCGAGCAGGCGAGAAATCAAAATCAGGATGTCGTGGTGGTTATGGAGGTCACGCATAGAGATTTTTTTATGTCTGAAGCAGACCACCTGCCGGTAATTCTAAAGGCATCATTGATATATCACGGGTCGAGATGGAAGCTGGGGATTCTCTTATTACTGAGTATCCGTCACTGCTGCAAGCACGTAAAACATTTTACTGCTGATTAGCAGCCCAATGCATGCAGGTCAAACTTGTATCGGTCTGTCCTCCATACACTGGTATTATTAACGTTTTGGCATTAGTACAAGTTTCCCAAGTGTTTATGTCGTGTCAAATATATCTGATTTGACTATTGCTATTTATCAATAACAATCGCAATCGATGAATTTAAGTACCCTCCGAAGATGACATCGCCTCAGATTTACGCTTCACGAGTGTGTGGCAAATCTTCGTTTATTCGTATACCAATACAACGAAGCAAAAATACGAACAGAAAAAATCAAGAATGTCTAAAAACATTAATAATATCTTAAAAAAAAATTCCCCTTGTCTTCGGGATCTGGCATAAGCTAGCAAATTTGTAATCTGGAGAATATCATAGCTAAATCTTCGTTAGAGTAAGTTGAGAGAATCTAGTGTCTCTGGGGGGAAAATGTCGTGACCAACGACGCTTACAAATGACAATAATAGATTTTCCTTCGTATCCCGCTGGCTACCGGACGACGATTTTAACCTGCAGATCTCAAGGGTAACCCGGCCTAAATTGGATGGAACTAATGTCTAGTCGCTGTCTGTTGGGCAGGGTGTTTTATCATATCGATTTCGCCTTGCCTCAACGAAGTCTTTCCACTGGTGGTCGTAGACACTTAGAAAAGTCACCTCCTTGATAACAATACTGACTGTTTCAAGAGACACCGCTTCGTCTATCATGCCATCGAGCCGACGCACCTTCCCTCTGCTGCGTATCCCGTAGATAGTCTCGGTCCACTGTTGGACATAAGTCTCTCCTAATTGTCGCCACTCCGACCGGTCTTAGGCGCTCTGAATCCAACAGCTTCCCGATGTTTTATTCAGTTGATCATTCCACCTGGCAAGGAGCGGCCTGTTGTCCCCTTTCTAAGACCTGTAAATCAGATACCAATACCATAGCTCTGTTTATGGTTCGTCACGCACACCCATGGGTCGCAGTGGATACATAATAACAAGTGCTTCTATATCAATAATAAAAAGTATCCTTAAATAAAAATATCGTAAGTCCGTTATAGATCGTATAAATTCTAAAAGATTTGGCCAATTGAGATTCTGCTCACTAAATATGTCGATGTTGTTAATAACTCCTAGTTATGGAACAGATGGCGCTGTATTAATCTTAGGAGCAAGTTCTATTATTTAAGTAACGTTGCGTACATAAATAATAATTTACGCCGTCAATGTGGACAATGAGCGTGGTTCTTGAAAAAATGTATTTATTTTAAACGTCGTTAATTGACTACAATAGCTTAACATATATATTATAATATACATTATAATAGGTAGTAGAGTGGCTAGAATTTAGCAGGTGGTAGGTACGTACGATTTTCATATGGATACTTCATCAAAATGATTAAGGTGATATTAATAATATTGTTTAATACTTACGCAATATTCTAGTAAATTAATGGTCTTTTGACAACAAATTCTGTAAAAAGACATTTGGTGAATAGAAACGGTGTAGTCAAACTTCTATGTATCCAAGATTTTCGTATTATTTCAAAAATGAGTGAAATATTTACCTAATTTGCCATCATTGTTAATTATCTTTTCTGGTTCATCGTAGCTCGAAATCCGAGCCCCTTATGGGTTATGATAATATAATTTACAAATATTTTTTTTAAGTGCTCTATAGTAGTTGTAGTAGTTGAACAATAAGTAATCATCAGAAGAAAAACACGGCTTAGATTAAATATATGATAGAATATATTTTAAAAGTCGGTAGTAATTTTTTTCTTTTTATTGTATTATTTGACATACTAATTGGTTGCCACAACACTTGGGCAGTGATTTGAAAACAACTTAAATAGTAGAGCCATTAAGACTAAAGACAATGTGTCCGGAGCACGTGTTCCTACCGTCTTTTACATTTTAACTCCGGTTATATGTCATTTCATTAATATATTTCGTCAATTCTTATCAGGTTGATAGTCCAATCGCAACATCCTATGTCATTGAAGGAGCCAAGCAATTCCGGTTGTGTTTCAGTTGGGTGATCGCTAAGGGCTAAATTTCTTGAAAGCTTTTTCAATTTCGGAGCACAAGTTTAACCATCCACCTGGTCCGTGAACTGTTGTTAAGCTATTCTAAAGGCCTCTGGGCGGTTTAATTATTTCCAACATTCGGGCTAGACACTAACGGCTCCATCAATCTGCACTGCAGCGTGTTGGAGTATGCAGTGGACCTTCCGAATACGAGGTAACATCCATTGTCTTTATGCGACTTGTCGTCAAACGAGCAAATAAGTCACCTGATGGTAATTAGTCATCGTCGCCCACAGACTACAATAAAACCAAAGGCAACACCGAAGTGATGCCGACCGAAGAGAAAGCGATAAAATATTACTGAATCCTCGACACTGCGACCATGCAACCAAGCATGAAACCTTTCACAGCCGATTTTAGAAGGAGGGTGGTGGCTAGTTTTTCGGGCTTGATACCCTATCACCATGCCACGACTGTCGGGATAAAACTGGGTGGTACAAAGCCCAGCGACCTCCAACCTCGTCCGTTGTTCAGCAGGGTGCTCCACGAGCAGGGCAGGTTGGCTTAGACTCAAGGATCATCCCACTTATTTTTTGCGTTGGACCGCTAATAGGATATTTAAGCTTTTATACCTTTGGCCTGGGTGTATTTACGTATTACCTACGAACTAGCAACATAACAAGCGAGCAGACGAATCACCTGACGAAATAATCAAAGTTTACCATAACTAAACTTACTGCTAGACTGGTTTCTCGCACATTTACAAATGAACATTCGTAGAGTACACATGTCATTGATAATACATATAATTCCCAAAAATTAATATTTCGCATACTTTCAGGAAGCCCCGAATTCAATTGTTGTTATGCTTTATCAATTGTTTTTAAAATGTATTCCCTACATCTAAATCATTTTAGTGAGTCATTATTTATTCGTAAAAATCGCATGAAAATTTGTGCGGTGATTTTTTTAATTATTGCGTTCGGAAACAGACACAGGCTTTGTTTAACAGTGTCTAGTTAAACACAAAATTTAGGAATAGATGTACTGAACAAAGGCGTATTAAATTTTTTGAGTATTATTTTTACTGATTATTCCAAACACAAAAAATATCAAAATACATATTTCCGGAGAGAGTTTTCGAGGATAGAACAGGTGAAAGATGATAGAAGTGAATTAAAACCAGTTAAGCCCGAATCGAACTTACATGAGCATAGTTCCTTACTATAAATCATATACGAGTCAAATACGAATATCCGAATTAGTCATACTTGGAGTTGTTGGAGTTTTCCTGTAAATGAATAATACGAAACTGTTTTTAGAATTACAAATTCTCAGTAGTTTCAGGAAAAGGCGACGATGCTTATTCCTGTGTCGACAGCGACTGCCGATGCCATAGAACGGTAATCGTATAGTGACGTCATCACTCGGGTCACGTGCCACGTTCCATTTAACAACTATATTTATGACTGTCTCGAACATACAGATCAACAAACAGTACATGCACCTCCTGTTCGGCACATTTACAAAAGGAATGTCAAACGGAATGATTCTAAATTTCTTCTGTGGCTCGTCGGATGTACGGATCTCTAAACAAAAAATAAAAAACGCGTGCTGTATCCACTTCCATCTAGTTAAAGTCTATATAAAGAACATGTCATTTACATGACTGCATATTCAAAGGTGCAGTTTTTGTAGCCAGTTTCGTTAACGTTCGCTCGTAACGCTAGCCACCGCTAGAGGCGCTGCTCCAATGCAATGTTCTAAAATTAAATAATGAAGGTTTTAAAATGAATCTAAATTAATTACGCATGACATCCAAAAAAATATGATTCCATAGTCGAGCACTGGGTTAACAATATATTCTATATAATGTAGTTTGTATATAACTAAGGTAACAAACATAAAGAAATACAAACGAATTGACAACTTCCTTCTTTTTAAAATCGGTTAAAAAGTAAATAGATAAGTTTTTTTTGCTTGTAATTTTCTTCATAGTTAATTTTCCTACTAGTCATGGTTCGGTCATAGAATTGACGATATCAGGAACTGATCGAGTAAATAATGAATTATTCGAGTAAATAATGCGTTCATGAAATTACTAAATGTCGGATGACAGTTATTGTTTATATTGTTTTAATTTAAAGTTTAAAAATTAATTTATCATTATTTTAAGTACAATAAAGTTTTAATAAATATTAAATAATAGTTGCTTGTTTATGCAAATGGAGACTACCGAACCACTTGGACCGCTGTTCGATTCATATACAAAAATTGGTTAATATAGTTATGTACACTACTAATCATTTCTATTGTCCGTCCCTTGGAGGCGATCCCTGTCTAAACTTGTTGAATTCCTTTTAGTACATTGTTCTAAAATTTGACTAACAATAACTTCCACTATGGCGCTGACCAAAAAAATACCCATGCATAAACTAAATCGTCTGCGAACGGCCGTTCGTGCCGAAATCAAATTAAAAATGATAATCAGTTACGAAAGCTTAATTCGCATTGCGTTGAAAGCGGGCCGCTTCTCGGAAATGGTGTTAAAAAATACAAAATGGCCGCCAACAACGGTACCGGATGATTTGCAAAAAACTATAAACGTTTGAATACAAATATAGGTTACGAGCCCTCAGCTTTCTTTAAGCCAACTTAATTGCGACTCGAATACTTTCGGACCGCTGTAAAAACTATATGTTTCTTGTTTTATTATTAATTGTCCTTTGATGAAAGCAATGAGACGTTTACAGTGTAATGTATCGTATGATAGGCGGTTCGGCAAAACGATTTAATTAAAAAAGAAAATGCTGGAAAGCGTTGTGTGCAACTTAACTTTATCTCGTTATTAATCTCCGAGTATTGTAGGCCATTATCGGTATTATTAACCTAACCTATGTTATGGTTGGTACATTTATATATATATATATCAATCGCCGCATGTATGACAAATCATGACTTGCGAACGCGTTCTATTGAAACTATTAAGCGACTTGTTTTAGCACAGCTTGTAGGTAAATTATTTTATGGCATATATGAACGATAAGGACTACTCTGATAGTGGTGCCGAAGCCAGTTCCCCGCAGGTTAAAACCTTGTTTGCAATTGCCATGTGTTGTTTTAAAAGACGTGCTGAGGAGTTACTTTCGCCGTTTCTTCTCCTCGACGTGTATATTTCCGAAAACTTAAATGGCTAAATTATTTTAATTTTGTACGCCCTACCCAAGTCAATCTGATTTTTTTGTTGTTTCTGTAATTGTCACGACAATATTTGTATGCAATACATTTTTTGGTAAAATTTAGGTAAAGTCGGATCTTTGGTACCAACCATTGTATGAATATCCCAATAAAATGTGATGTCAGTTTTAATAAAACATTCTGTTGGACAAATCTTTTCTTGTTTATCAAACCAGTGTGAAGAAGGGGTGTGTCAATAGTTTACAATGAAACCTAACCGTTAATAGGTACTATATTGGGGGTCTAGCGTCTAGGGACTGTTGGACTTAGTATAAAAATAACACATTTAGAATTGTGGAGAATTTTGATAACAAGATAATTTATTTGTAGCACTGGTTTGACATATTTAGTCTAGAACGTAACTGCTAGAGAGGAGTAGCGTTTACAAATTTTTATGCCAATGTGTTCTGGGGAGTATAGAAAATGTTTACTACAGCAAATGACGGTGTATACGGTTAATGACTAGGATTGTAATAAACTGTAATTCTATATAAAACGTACAACAAGTTATGTATCATGAAACTATTGATGTGATATAATATATCTGGCTTCAAGCCTCTGTGATTGATGTAAACATGATTTTGGTTTTACTTGAAGTAACTTATACCTAAATAGTTTTTGATTATAGGTCACACGCAAGAGATCCGAGTGATTTATAAATATACTAATTTATAACTTTTGCGATGAAACGATCATTAAATATTAAGTGATGCTTACTACAACACACCAGTGATAACCATAACGTAATCGGTTAAGCCGTTTTTGAGCTTTGCGTGCACAAACAAACGCACAGACAAACAGACTAAAAATTCTAACAACTATTATTTTGGGTTCTATTACGTTAAAAAAGGTCCTTAATAATAGTTTTTCTCATGTATCCTTCATGTATAAAAAGCGATCAGTTAACATTTTATTATATCTACAAACTAATTGTCACTTATTATTGTCAATTACAGGAAAATATCGTAAGGAAACCTGCATTACTAGAAGGTTCTCCGTTGTTCTCGTAGGTATGTAAAGTTTACCAAATCTGAGTACAAAAGGTACACATTGATGGGTTGTGATGAATTATAATGTGTATTGGTAATGTTCACTTACTCTGAGCGGATTGCATGTCAGCTTCGTACTTCGGTGCGAATGAAATACCGCCCTCGTTTCATTAAGAGTAATTCAGTTCACGAGTTTAAACAATTATGTTAATTTATGCATATAAATTTATACATAACATATAGCCTCTATTCATCCGGAGGTATCTTTTAAATGGCAAAAGAATTTGTCAAATAGGTGTCGTGGTTTCAAAATTACCTTCCGCACAAACAGGAACTCACAAAATTCGCACTCTCTTTACAATATTGGCATAGATAAGTCTGACAAGTCAAACTCAGTCATCATGGACAGATCATTTTGAAAGATATTACGATCAAAAATGGAATAGTTACAATTTAAAACAAACATTTATTCAATAATAGTAATGGAACTCTGGACTCATTTTGGGGTCACTATTGGCTAGCTTATTAATTGTAGTAACATCACGTATATCGCAAGACGTATAAAAACATTGCTGTTATTTACGAAGCAGGCTTAAAATATTTTTTTACGGAATCGATATGACCAAAGCGATTCTAAAATTGGAATGCGCGTCGACCCTCAAGACCCTTTCCCCTAATAATATAACATGACGTTTACCCACACATCGGCGAACATTGCCGTGTTTATATTCTTTTTTATGTAGGTGAGGAAAGCGTGGGGCCAGGAAGAGGGGTCGCCTGGTGCCGTGGGGTGCTGGGCGGGGCGTGCAGCATCTGCAGTTAGGGCTTCGCACGCGGCCGCGGGCCACTCAGTCGCGACCCGCGCTTCTTACGGACAACGTTACAGCGACTACTCGAATGACTGACGTTTGGAAGCGCGCAAAATTTGAATTTGAAGTGACGGAACTGCTATTTTTTTCTCTGTATTTTTAGACTGTGTAAAACATATTGCCGTAAATCCAATGTGGGTTCGAATGAGTTGAAGAGTTGTGAAGTTTTTAAATTGGCGGGTTGATGTGTGCGAGCGAGAGGGGTGCCATGGAGAGTCCTGGGGAAGATGCGGGACGGAGCGGCCCCCCGCACACCCCTGTGGCGCCGAATGGCTCCAATAAGATCATCGGTAGAAACGTGAATGGGACCAGTAAGTCATACGCAATTTGGTTTTACAAGGTTGTTGTGGGCAAAAAAAATGATTTTTGAGCACATAACAAAATACAAATTAAGGAATTTAAAGATTTTTCCGTGGCTAAGTTCTAACTAGTTTGAGTTCGGTTGGAGTCTTTTTCTCTCTGAATTTAAATCTAAGTCATCATTGATACGCAAGCATTTTCGGCCTTTATGGTTTAATGTAGTCCAGAGTCCAGACTCAATTCGTAAGTACAAGTTACAAAAATTCTACTATCTATGATTATATTATATCTATATACTAAAGTTATGAAGGGAGCGCGAATTCTGTGGGTTTGTGTATGTGGGGAAGGTAATTTTCGGAATCACGACAGCTATTTGAAAAATTATTTTACCATTGAAAAGTAGGTATATGATTCCGGATGGATCTCGGTTGTATGTACATCATCTATTAATCTACTAGCGGCACCGTCCGACTTCGTTCGGATTAGACTATTAAATATACATATATACATAAATTATTATTAACAATTACATATTTTTGCCTTAATCACACATTTAGGTTTATCAATATTTTACATATGCTCTCATCTGCGTAATCACGTGTTCTAACTACATACCACTGTTCATTAACCATCATTTTATTTTCATTTTCATTAAGATCGGTCAAGCCGTTTTTAAATTATCTCGAGACATACACAGAAACTCAACAGTTATAAAGATGTATAGATATATCTTGTTATTTATAGTATAGCGTAGAAAAGGAAAAATAACTCAATTACCTGTTAAGTATAAAATATCAGCTATCATACAAATAAATAATATATTGCTCATATTGAAGAAGTTAAAGAAGAAACATTTATACAGTCTCATTGCACTGGTATACTAGTATAGTATGCTCTAGTATTATATGTTGGTTCATTGGTAATTGTTATTGAAAAATTTGATATAAAGAATATAAAATAAATAAACCTACAACTATTGTGTAGAAGTAAAATTAACCCTCAGTGTACTATAACGGATATTAATTTTAGCTTAAAATAAATTGTAATAATAAGTTAATGTTCGACAACAATCCTACCCGATGGTAAGTGTTGGTGAAGTCTAAGGCGTCGAATGCTAACTTACAAATACTAACTTATAAAAGCATATTCAGTCACTCGTTGAAAGCTCGATAACAATATTTATGTATTGGTAGCCGTATCGCGGGAAATTATCAATGACATTAAAGTGATAACAATGTAAATCTAAATCATATTACATTATATATATATCATAACCTAACATAAATGTTAGTTATATATTATTTTCGTATCGTTCATCATAATGTAAATAAATTTTATGTATGTATTATTTTTCCGGGAATAAAATATAATAATGATAAAAATTACATCACTCTATTTCCAGATTTAAAAAAAATGAAAAGAAGAACATGCAGTACTCTGTACCAGTGTCTCTGTCTTCAACTAACATGATGTTAATTTTGATTATTAAACATTGGCGGCCCTCCCGCCTTTGTTCGATTTGAATTATTAAACATATATTATATACATGATACTAGCGGACCCGACACACGTCTTTAATTCGAAAATTTCCAGTGGAAAATTTCCATTTTCCAAGTAAACATTTTCCAGTTGACCAAATTGTGAATCTAAACCATTCTCAAATCCTCTTGAACACACACAAAAAAATTTCATCAAAAGGTCCAGTCGTTGAGGAGTTCAGTGACATACACACGCACTCAATAAATATATATATATAAAGTTATATCCTACATGGATATACGGCTTTTACATGGTAAGAGATATTTTAAAAACATATCATGGTTCCGAAGATTACTCTCGGCATAAACAAAAAGCCACAAAGTCCGCACTCTCCCCTTGTGATGGTAATATAGATTAGCTACGTATGACGACGAATGTGCCCCATTTTCTTGATGATTTAAAACTATTGTAGCTGCCATAAGGAATGTAGAATACCACTTAAGTTTTTGTACTATAGATTATACAAATGTTCTTAAGAATAATGAGCAAGGTATAAAATTATAATAAAATGCGAGTTGGATGATCGGCGAGTAATTTATTACTCTGTATTTACTTTTTGCTATTTTTAAAAAGACCGTTTTATTAGTAAACGTAATTCGTATAATAAAGAAGGTAAAAAGGAGAACATCATACTTGTTGTATTGACAGCCAGCTGTTACAACGTCGGTGTATGTATCGGGGATCTTGGTTCGAATCCTACACGAACCTGTAATTTTAGTAAATTATTTGAATTTTTACTCGGTACATTGCTACAGGAAAGTCGGTATAGGGAAAACTTCAGTGTTTTTTATGAAAAATATATCTGAAGCTGCACACGATGGACTATGGCATTAACTTCCTATTCTGAGCACCACAAACTCGGCAATGGTAAAGAAATGGATTTTAGTATAATGATAAACCGACACAAATTCTAACAATTATTGATTTCGGTTCTATTGCGTTAATAGAGGCCGTTAATAATAGTTCATTTCGGATATCTTTCGTGTACAGAAAGCGATCAGTGAACATTTTATTATAGACTGGGTGCCCTGTATTACAGTGAGCAGAGATACTACGCAAGAGAAATTCTGCTAATTAAAGCTCCCGGAGCTCCCGGAGCGATCGATCGATGATCGGTATAAGTTTAATGTTTTCATGGGTTTTAGAATTTGCCAGGGCACCTCTGTAACCGATACATTTGGTGGCCAATAATCATTGTATCATTATTTATAGTTATTGTGACTACTATTATGTTACAAACGCAGATTTAAGTAATTGCTGCAAATACAGTATTTCGCCGCCTTCTTGAGGATCGAGAAAGAAAAATAGTCACCGTTAAGTCATTATGTTAAGTTGATAAGGTTGTCTCTTTATACAATATAATATAAATAATACATACACGATAAAGGTGCGATGTGTAATATTTACAGCACATCCTCAACCCATTTTTTCAATTTCTGTTAAAATTTGGGATTGATTGGGCACCATTGATGTTTTAAAATTTTCCGTTAGTTGACTGTTGGTTTAAAAATAATAACAAACAAAATGTGTAACACTTTTTGGCAGAGAGACTAGTTTTCAGAACGGTTGAAACTGGAGTGTGTCCAGTTACAGCGCTTGCCCCTAAGCTAAACTGTAGTAGAACGAGTCGTCGAGTGTTGTCATAGCGACCGTGCTGCCACCACCCAGGTCACGTGCCCCGTTCCGTTTAGTAACTGTATTCAGGACTGTCTGCGACGTATCCATATAACATTCACACGAACAAACCCGCGCGCGATAGATTGTCTGTCTCACGAGTTGATTGCAACAATTGTAACGACGAGTTTTTACTGCATTTCCTACAACAATCGACTTTTTGCCGATCATAATTCCGAATGGTAAACTCGACGCAAAAACATCTAGTTTCAAAGAAAATTCACATCGTATGGATTCAAACTTGTTCAAGCAATTTGTGTTTTTTCGAACCACTCGAGATCTGGAAAATGCAATTTTTTTAATCGTAATAACTTATTAATGTATGTTTGTTTGAATGCACGTTGTTTTGGGTCAGGAAAAAAATATATGCGCGGAACAAAAATATATAGGTTGTTACAAAATTAAGACTGAAATAGTTTTTTTTTTATATTGTTTAGAAAGTAATTAAGTTTGATTATTTTCACAATTATTTTTTTCACAACTTTTAATTTAATTGATGACCCCATAGCTCCGTTGGTAGTAACTCTGTTTTCCCAGCGAAAGGTCGGGGGTTCGATTACCGGCCGCGGCAGACATTTATGTGACAGATAAATTTGTTCTCGTGTCATGGGTGTTTGTAATGTCTTATCTGTGGATGTCCATGCTACCGGCAACACAGGGAATCCTAATGCGGGGATGTGAGTATGTAAACATTTTAATTTTTTATTTATTAATAGACTGAATTGATTGAAATAATTGATCGGATTTATTAATTCTTTAAGCACAAATTCACAATTTTTCGGGGCATAATTAATGTTTATTCTCATAATTCTGAGTTTCATTCATTTCAAGCCATAATTGCGCCACTGGTCTCCTCTCACGTTGAAATACCGAAGTCTGTAGGCTGCACTGGAGTGTGGTGGATGTTCAGACATTTTTGAGAACATTATTAGTCTATATATTTTTTATTAAGTTGTAGTTTCTACTTTATTCATAAACAAACACAAAAGTACAAACTTTTCTATTTTATTCTAATTATCATTAAATATTATTACACCTCACTTACCTATTACTTAACAGTTTAAACCATTCTAGTAAAGGATACAGATAACTAAAATAACAGATTAGCACATATAAAATAATATTCGTCACAATTATGAACAAGTTTAGGGTACGCATAACAACATATTCCTTCATCGATAGATTAACTGTAGCGTCCAGGAACCAGGAACCGAAACCGACAGGATAGCATTTCTCAACTGTGTTATTGATTCGAAGTAAAAGTAGCATTGTTAAAAATATAACTAATATCCTATTCAAAAGTATTTTTTTATTACGTAACAACAAACAACAAACAACAACAACAACAAACAACAACAACAGTAACAAAGTAAATAAATTAATAAATTTTTCTGACCAAAAATTCAAATCAAATCTCAAGAATTATTACTGCACGGATTATCATGTGGTTTCTACTAATATATAGATCGAGTCTTGAGGAAGGTTAATATGAAAAACGATTAAAGGATTAAACATGACAAACCCTTTGATAAAACATATTTAACATTTTATAACAAAGAAAAATCTTTACAATTAAATTCGTTTATTCATTCACGCATTTCGGAGCTGAGTCGCGTGGGGTGTCGATACACATTACATATTTAGAGCAATTTGAAGACAACTGGAAAGAGATACGGATAAATTTAGAACCGGCGGTTAACTCCCGGAGTGAATTAGCAATGATCAACGAGGATATGAGACGGCTTGGGTAACTTACAGTTCAGTCTTAAACAAACACGATGATCCAGTTTGTGTACAAGTGCCGTTCACAAATAGGAACTGAACCTAAAGTAATTGTTCCTTGCTTTCATCAATCGTATTGTAAATTTATATACACTCCATACACTTAAGGGCTCCTTGTGAATCACTCTATTTATTGATAATATATTGTGCAAGTTTAAAATGTATTATTTATAGCAAACTGCCGTTGGGTCGCTTCAGTACCTTATGCTTAGAAATAGCACTGCGTTTATCTCGTTCCGTGAATTAGAAATACATATGTTAATTTATAACTTTTCCATTTGTGGACGAATGAAATGACACGAACTTTAAATATTAAGTGACGCTTACTGCAATATATTAATGAAAACCTTAACGAAATCGGATAGGCCGTTTCTGAGATTAGCGCGAACAAACGTACAGACAAACAAACACAAATTCTAGTAGTTTTCTCACATAACGTTAATGTACCGAAAGCGATCAGTTGGAATTTTATTATATGTAGAGAATATAGTCTGGGAAATTGAGTTCCTTTCATCTTCTGCTCCTTCTGCCTTTTTAATTAATATCTCTCCTATCGGGCCTTAGCGACGTCGCCTTCAGAAGGCACTTTTTTGTTAACATATTTGCTCCATTATTTGGCAAAGGTATCTTCCAGGTTCGCCGCTACGAGGAAAACTCCCATGGCATGGATTGCGTCGTGGCTGGTAATTTGTGTTCTTCCGCCACTGCCGCGCGCTTTGTCTCCCGAGATGCTTTTTGCTCGCCCTCCGCTTCTTAATGCTGTAGCGGGCTCCGTTCGTCTTGATCCGTGCGACGTGTTGACGTATTGTTTTATACTCATATCATCGACTGCAAACACTTTTTGTTGCACTCGATGTTGTGATTTACATCGTTTATCTTCTTATGTATATGTATTTTATAAATTTCGTAACATAATTATTTAAAGAAAATGTTGTCCCTTTCGATATGAGTCGATTTTCTAGCTCAAAATGTGCGATAGAAAGATATAGCTACACGTGCTAGACAATAAATACATTATTACTGGCATTTATTAATTTTTAATGTGTCATATGTTTATTCTTTGTTTGCAATCGAACTCCAATTGAGTGTTAGTAGCATAGATGCGCTTGTGTTTTATTTCTTTAACACTTGCTTGTCTTCCTTCCTAGACAGATAAATGCAAGGCTTTCTAGGCTTCAACTTTCATGTTTTTGTAATATTACGTATATAATTATTGACACATATGTAATGTTTCTTGTTACGATCAGTATAAATGTATTACAATGCCATAAAATTTAAATTAAAAATGAAGCTAAATAATAATATAAAACATTTTTATGGTTGTAAACTTGTAAAGATGATATCCACCACTGAAGATGATAGACCACTTTTTGTGTGTACTTTGTACACAGGAATTGAATTATTCAACTTTATGCGTAGGTACACTGAAATAAACGAAAGTTTTTGTCTCCTCCGCATAGGACAGAGATGTTTATAATTTTTTGCGACACATTCCTTGACATAAAATTAATATTAACGCCATACAGAGCTGAGTTACTTTAAATAATTCGTCTATTATATTTGCAAATGACAGAACGAGACAGTGGATATGAATAAGGGTGGTTTTCTGGCACTCTCATTAGGGTTGCTCGACGAAATAACTTTAGATGTTGCAAGACTAATCAATATTTATCAATTCCTAAATAAAGTAACGTAATTATAAGCAAATGTTACTTTATTATATTTTTATATAATGAAAATAGTAATTTATTGTTTATTATCTATACTAATATTAGAAAGAGAGAGCGCGATTTTTTTGAGATTGTGACGTATATACGGAATGTAATCTCTGGAACTACGGCATCTATTTAAAAAGTCCTTTTATCATTTGAATGGTACATTATTCTGAATGGACATAGGCTATAGCAAGCATACGTGTATAATGATTAATTATTTATTGAGATTATTGATGGGCCGCTAGTGTACTATTAGACATATAAATATGATACCGTAACGGGGTTTTTGTCGTACATTTTCTTCAGGTAACTAAACATGTAGAGAGCGACCTGTACTGGAAGTCAATTAAAAAAACAAAATTTTGAATAAAATTATTTTGATGGTGGCAACGAACTAAGACGCAAAGATAAGGTGAGATTCTGTTAGTAAATATAAAGAATAATATTGTGATAACTATTGTCAACTATTAAACAAAAATATTAAGCGTATTTACTGTGAACATGATTAATCTATCCTATCAATATGACCTTATTATTTTATTAATATATAACTAATTTTCAATAAAACTTAAATTCCCAACCAACGCCAATAAAATCATAAAAATAATATAATTATCTCATGGCTAAAGACAAAGGCACTGAGGTGACAATAAATAGTATCAAAACGTGCCGATCGCGACACAGAAACATTCTAGGCAATAAAAACAACACTCTACAACTACACAGAGTTGGAAAAACCATGGAAATGTCGGAAAAACTGCGCTCACATGCGACGGCAACAACTGGCGCTCTCGGAACGAACCTTCTTGCATCAGCTACCACAAGAAACAGTTCGAAAGTATAACGCTCTCTGTAATGAAAAAAATTAGCAAAAAATAAGCGTTCACTCCCCCACCCCCTTCCCCCAAGCATTAAGGTACCCCGCGGGAGACATCGTCGTACAAGACGTCGCAAATACCTCGCTCGGGCAGGTAACAACAGTTCATTTGCCTGGACCCCTCGCTCAGCGAGCACGTCCACTACTTCACACAACTGGACTACGGGTTCGTCAGTTGAACATTATAAGGTGTACTGGGCTACGCCTTTCTTCGAATCTAGACCACCAAGCGGTGCTTCTATTCGGATGTTGGGTATATCTTACGCCATAAAAAATTGTTCTTTGTTGCCATACATAATTAATTTGCCTATAGAATGATTCCAATATAATGACATTAATTAATAGCATGTAGTTGCACCTGTTCTTCACTTCAAATCCATTCAAATTTTTATTCACAAAAAATTTAAAAATTATGTTTACAGATGGTATTACGTTTATATTTTTCTTATAACATTTTTAATCAGGACAATTTTGAACCCAATTATTTTGTTTTAATGAATATAAAAAAAAAACTTTTTATCTAAATACAATTATCTACATATATTTGTGAAATAAAATGAGTTATATAATAGTTTTTAACTATGTTAACTAAAATGTTGTAAAGCAGTAATAATCGACACATGCATTGCTTCGGGTACCAATAATCCTAAAGATTTGATCCCCATTAATACTATGTTTAAGCGAAGCGAAGATACAAGTGAAACAGCAAAAATGTTATAAACCATATTGATCTGTATATCGACACTTTAATCCACAAGATATTTAAAGAACGTATGTTCATTGCAAATTCCCGCGACTTCTTTTTTATGGAGGTAAATTGTTTGCTTTATATTGTTATCATAGAATACATTACATTATATAAAATTTTACATGGTCGCTTCACTTTGAATCGATTGTCAGTCAGTGATGAATTGAGTTTATTAACAGTGATTGCGCATTATTAAAATAAAAACTTAGCATCGAAATTCCATGAACTATAAATCAGTCTCAAGCACTTAATCGTCAAGTAAAATGAATCAGGAAATATCTGTACGTGGTTCCAACGTTGGAAAGCCAGTGAGTCAACTATAGGTGATAAAGAAAATTATGGTAGATCAAGAAGTGCGTGCAATAAAACGAGACGTGAGTCGATCAAAAAAACTACCGATAAAAATCGTATTTGCTAACAAAACAAGTTTTAGGAACTTTTTCCTCGATGTTTCACTAACAAAGTGGCCTGCCTTATAATACTTAGTTATACTTTTACAATTGCAAAACCTTGAAATACGGGGAAAACTGCCCCTACTTCATCTCCACAAAAACTATGTTCTCGGAAATTGGTCTTATTACGGAGACTTCAGAGTAATTTTGTAGCGCGTTTTGCGTTTTTGTGCTAATTTTCTCCACTATAAGCATATTTTCCTTTCGCAGTAAATTAAGGTAAATCTCTTTTATATTATTAGCTGCTTCGGCAGATGTTACTTTAAAGTATATTTAAATATTGATTTCGCTTATAGTATTAATATGAAACTTCTAAACGGATTAAATACTGTGCTGTCTATCCGACCCCAGTGAAGTGAATTCCTTGGACAAAACAAATTTATAGGGTAAATATGATTTCGAAGAGAAAAATCATTCAGGAATTATATATTTAAAACCATTGCATTGCGTATTACCTACACTTAATCATGACATTTCAAGGTGTGTAACAATGAATCCTTGGGGCGGTTACTGGAGAGTGAAGGTTATTATAGTCGTGGAGATATAAGACTGATATATAACTATTTAACATTATACTAATATAACTTTACGGTACAACATTACATATAAAACAGTCTAACTATGTGTAATTAACTTAACTTATTTTCGTCATGGCCGAAATTCGACTATAATCATTAAAACAAACATTTTCAAAGAAAAAATCTGATAGACAAAGGAAGGCGAAAAGAGGTACAAATTTTTTTCTTCACGTATTAATACACAGATTATTAAGTAATCAATGCGACCGAGCGCAGTAATTTAAAAAACCATGTTATTTTTTATATTAATAATGAAGAGAGCATTAACATTTGATGGTACGATCACCTCCGTTGCCTATGGGCGGTCGTGATATTAAATACATCACCGACGCGATGACGGAAGGGGACCATGACATTGAAAATATCGACTAACCATAACATTGTTAAACATTGTTCTTAAGTACTCTGTGAGCACGACACGGCATGGCGTGTGTTGCAATTAGACATTTGTATCTTGAAGCAGCCGACGTATAGGTATCGAAATAGTCACCAAAACCATACGGTCAACTGGCACCCGATCGATGTCAAAGAAATCAATGGGCTCTGTACAACTTAGTTTTGACATTGGAAATGTCTTTTCGTTCGCTCCAGTATAGGCCCCGTTTTCCTGAAAAAGTGAGATCCCCTTATA
>DWPT01000369.1:0-25317 GCA_018251895.1 Agathymus mariae mariae
TCTATATTTTACACGTAGAAAAATTATATCTTTAAGAGTAGAAAAACTTACAGGTTATCCTATTCGACCATACATTAATTTTAGTAATTCGGTCACAGCCCAAGTTACATTTGACAAAAAATATTTAATCATTAATTCATTTAGAATATGATTATTGATTTTGTACAAAGAACGCTAGTTAACGAACGTTCATTTTAAGATAACCGAGCAAAACTAACGTGGAATATCGATGAAAGACCGCAGCCAACAAAGCCTACTCTGATGTGCGGCGTGTACACAATTACTGTCTCAATTAAAAGGTAAAAAAACTTTACTTATCTGTATACAAGCTGAGTATTCGCAGAGCATCCGGAATCCGGTACAAAAACTGTTATTCTCCGATACGATCGTTCGTCTCTCACTTCTTAATTAATGTTTAATAGAAAAGTATAATGTTGTCTATGCGCAGCAAAAAGTGTTCAGAGATAACGAGAAGCGGCGGTACAATAACTTGTGGGTAGGTATGTATCGCTCAATGTTTTTGTTATGGCTCGAAGGACCAGCGCGATGTGATACTTCCTTTTATAACCTAAAGGAACTAAAATCATTTCTGTCCTCATTGTTTCAATTGTATTAAACTCGCGGAATGTAACAAATTTTTTGGTGATTTTAATAAAAAAAACTATATATATTATACATTTTATGAGTTTGTGTGTACACGGAGTTCTTTAACATATGAAAACTACGTTATTCCGGATGTATAATCACTCTTACCTACTCTTCCTACGTACCTAACCTACTGCATTATCTCTTTACAATATTAGTATAGATTGTAGAAAAAAACAATATTTTAATGAACATAAATATCCAATTAGCATTTGACAGTACAATAGAACGTTTCCTTTAACTGTAACATCGTGTAATAAAAATGTAGTGTACATAAAACATTAGTTTACTTACTCAGGCGCCAATAATGCGATGTCTGTTACGAATTTTCCTGTTTTCGCGGCGCACTGACTTTCACTACGAGTTCCGTAAGTAATATAATGCTGTACCTAACTACCTAAAAAGCCCTGGTGCATCGCGTCGAGTCCTAATGACTCGCGGAATCGAAGGCGGGTCGCCACGCCTCGGTTCGCCCAGCCATTAAACACTTCTATTGACTTGTTTCACGTCGCCACAACCTGCCCTAGTCCGCTATAGCCTGCAGTTAGCAACTATTACATTTTTACCTATATAATAACAAACTTTACGCTGATAGTTACGTTTGCCTAGGTAATTGGAAGTACACATAGACAAAAAACTACTTATTAATTCAATAATAGGTTTAGGAATTGCACTTGTCTATTATCATTGTGTACGGATTAGTAATAATTAACTAGGTAGGCTGTGAATACTCTAGTCGCTTCAACTTGACACTTTCGCACAAGATTAGAGATCGAAACCCGCACGATTTACAAATATTTAAAGTAGCGCGTATTTGTAATTATCACCGGCTTCCCTGTAGGTAAACAACGTCGGATATAGCTGACGGTTTGAGTTCTCGTGTCGTAGGTTTTCCTGCAACGTTAGCTCGTCAGTATAACCATTGTGCAGTGAAGGTGTGCACTGTGAAGAATAACGGTGAACTACAACGAGTTCTCCGTAATATTCCTCAACTTGTGTGGAGTCTGTCACTCGCGTGTCGTTAACGTGAACTATGGGTTCAGCCACTTCCATTCCGAGAGGAGCCTCACTTGAAACAGTTATGGATAAATAGCCTCCCTACTTTTAATCAGTTTAGTACTCTATGTATCCTCATTAAATACGATGCATATTTGCTTGTAAAAACATAGCGTTAAGCTTTTGTGTGTTCAGTGTCATGCATGAGTGTGTTCTGAACCAGTGTTTGCCGTGAGCGGGAGCTGGAGACGCGGACGGCGACGGAGGAGCAGCGCGCTGATAGCAAGAATAACACGAACATTAGGTACACCGAATGACGGTTTTAGGTCAGTCCGCGCATTATCTCCGCGGCCCTAAGGCCCGGTACACGCTTTGACACACAGGTCCACGTATTGTGTAATTGTAAATTACATACATGTATAGTTTTATAACTCCGTAAGCTAGTGTTGTGACTGGCTACGAATGTGTAATTTTCTAACTACTTTATTTAGCGGTTGCGTCTCCAAGGAAGTTAAGGGTAATATATGCAATTTTTGGAGTATGTTGGAAATAATTTTTGTTGCTTTGGGGTACCAAAATCGCGTGAGAAACGATTGTATATCGTTTTAAAGATGTATTAACCGTTCGACCACCGACATAACTGGAGATTTCTTTGTTTTTTACAATGTACTCATAACTATTAAATATTGTGTACCGTCGCATAAATCTTATAAATACTCTACGCGGTGATTAAATCCACATCAAAACTGTATGGTGCATTTTAGAAACCATAGTTTAGGAACAGATATTTGATTAAAACTATTCTCAAATATATCGAATATTCTATTGATAACAAAATTAGACCTTTATGAATCAATGCGCAATGTGACCGTCGGTGAGTATTTCAGCACCAATTAACTTTGTATAACTTTGCTAATACTAAAACATATTCATTAGTTATTATATATGTAAGTTAACGTTTTATTTTACGAGAAATATCTAATTAAGTAATTGCTATAAGAAATAAGTCAAGCATCCGTACGCTTCGCTCAATGAATCAGCATTGCTGTGAAGCGAGAAGATGCGTTGAATAGGCACTCAGTATGGCGTAAACGAGTTAATTTACAAAAGTTAAGTATTCAAATTTTTAGTTTAGTTATTTATATTGAGGTAGTGTTTATATTGTAACTGTTAACTCAGTGATAACTGTTATATTATAGAGAGGAGCTTGGTATAATTAGGAAGATATATTTAAATTATTACTATTATTATTGTAAAGGTATAAAAATATAGCATTTTAAGAATGTATGTCTAAACGGTGAAAGTTAAGGTAAATGTCCCGTTATTCCCCACGGTCTTTAGAAAATTGTAGAGTGATTTAGTTAAATACGGTTGTGTTAGTAGGTAGGTACCTACGTGAAATTGTACTTTATTTTATTAATCCAAATACTGCGTTATATAAGTAACACTTAAAACATGTGTAATTAGTGTACATCTGTCCGTCAGTGTAAAATTCACGAGTTTCCGATACAGATCAGGAACTGCTTGGAGCATTTGCATGTTCTCTGTACAGCGAGTTAGCCCTCTAGCTGTTGAACTAACTTGGATAATATAAATACGACATGTGCTGTCAGATGTCAAGAAATATAGTACAAATACTACTTAATATACATTTAAAAATTTCTGAGTCCTATGACATGTTACAAGTCCACTAAAAAGTTTTTCCTTAGTTCTATAACTCGTGAAAATTCTTTAGTTTTGTAGTACGTGAAGAGTACACTGAACATTCTTTCCTCAGTGCTATGGCACATCACAACCGACTTGAAACGGTAACGAAACTATAGATTAATATGAATTACTTACGCCATGGCAAAATGTCCATCCAAAGGTTGTCCTATCGTCGAGATCGACGTTGGACGCCATTACTACATTGTTACATTGTATACCTACTGCAAGGCACATTAAACAATATTCACATTGTTATTTTGAGCAAACGTTTAAGAACTTCTTTTAATGTTACTTACAGCAGAATCGATGCAATACGCAAATGTTAATACAAGCAACCAAAGACAGGACTAAAACAGAAAACAATAATTTTCTCCTCCGCTTGTCAACTGATTCAGTTAATTTTTCTTTGATTTGGTAGTTGTTCAACAGGACATTACTTGATGATTGTTGGATATTAATATGTTAAATCTCGGCGAACACCAGTACATATAAAACGGTGCATCAGATAACACCTCTGATACAGAGGTGCGTGCATGTTGTTCAAGATGTTAGATAAAATAAAAATAAATAAAATCGAGGTTACAAGAAGAAGTCATCCTCATTAGTTGCAGTGAACAGTTTCCACCACGAAACATGCTAGCTGCAGATGCTGTGACGCAAATAAATAGATGGGTTGTTACATAATTGTGTTCTGTGACCGACACCCGGCGACCTGGAAAAGAACAAGAGACCGAGAGACCGAGAAGCTGAGAGATTCGAGTTGCTAATATAATGGCATCCTATTTCACTGAATAATTATCGTTGAAAAACTCAAGAAACTAATTGTCAACAACCCAACTAACCAGCTGAAAGTTGTTATTAAATGTAGCCAGCTGTGAATGTCAATATTCAGTTACTTCATCAATTTAACAACTCCGTTACAAGAATTCTATTGTTATATAGAGTACATGATACAGGTTTAACAATCGTGTACCTATTTATAACATTGCACTGTTAAAGTTCATTATATCTGGTGGTACATTTGGCATAGACACACACAAATAAGATATCACAAACACACAGGAGCCGATAACAAACAATTATTTGTGACGTCAACGTCTACTCCGGACGGGAACCGAACTCCAGTCCTCCTGCTCGGGCCACCGTCGCTCCTTACTGACTGGATTACATTACTTAAAATGGAAAATGAAAAACAAACTGAATTATTTCATATTTTGATGCATGGTTTAAATCGTAAATGTTAATTTGATGTTATTATATATCAAGTATTTATTTTATGTAGGTAATTATGAAAGTGGTTCTCATACCCAAATAAATAATTTAAATAAGAATTAATTTCAGCCTCTATGAAAACCATTGTGAGATTCCAATAATTATCGAGAATTTTATACATATGTGTAAGATTACACATGTAACTTATTCGGTATTAACGAGTCACCGAGAACCGATGGATGCCATGTTTGTTATTTGGTAATTACAACTTACATGTTTGTAAATTGCACCATCCCCGTAACGGTTACAAACGAGGTTAGTGGTGGATTTTTACTAATAGTGCGTTCTTTGACTACAGTCCCACCTGATGGTAAGTGGAGATGTAGTCCGCGATGGTAAAACTGATCACCGTTGACTGGAGGACATCGGCATTATAGCTGTTCTAACACAGACCATATCGAGAGGTACGCAAGAATTTATATCGCGGACCATTTTATTAGTAACTGACCTGTTCATACTTTCTTTGTTTAAGCTCCCTTTTGACATTCCAGGTTTACTTTTTTCACCGACTATCTGTCTCGTTTGAAGCGAATTGATATTTTTCTTTATTGTGTGTGCAATAAAATCTTATGTTAAACATTTAATGATAGAAAACAACACAAAATTAATAAAGCCCGATAGTACTGTAAGAGGATTACAGACAGATTGATCCCAAACGTTAAACCAATGCGTAAATTTAATTTGTGCATCAGATTAGATAATTTGTAATCATACATGTAATTAATATGACACGACGACTCATGTGTTTTTGACAAAGTTTAAGTTTTATTTGTCATAATGTACAGTCAAGTCTTTCTGGGTAGGTATGATACTTTCTTATGTTTCACGCCCATCTATTTTCTTATCTATATTATAGTAGTGAAATCTGTAATATGTCTAAATAGTAACATTATATTACCAATATTTTATTGTGATAAAAAAGCGAGCTCTCTTAAATATTTATATTCGGTATTACGGCGTGAGACAGTAGACAAAGAGATGACCAAGTTTTATGTGTGTTACGAAGCTATTTCCAAAATCCGAACCACGGTGATTATGGGCCATTGTATGCCATTGTGTGTAACTAAACATTAACTTTAAGAGCAGAACAGCATCTGCAGTTGTATTAAAGTTACCAAGTTTCCACTTTACGAGCAATCTTAGAGAACATAACGCCACGCATGCGCGTAGTGTACACCTGTCCATGATCGCTTCGCACGGCCGGAATACAGATAGACACCTACGTTGAACGCTATCATCCGGGCAGCATCGCATCGATCAGAAAGTGGACGCGAGTGCGTTTCGAGCGAAAGGATTCCAGCAATGTTGATTAGGAAAATCCGTCGGGAAACATGAACAGCGCGGAGTCATGAAGCATCCGTCCGCTGCGGCACGCCGGCACGAGTGGCAGTGGCTGGCTTGGCGGAGTGGCGGAGTGGCGAGCGGCGGAGTGGCGAGTGGCGGGCGGCGGGCGCGCGCGATTGGCGGATCATGGCGCCGCCCGCCACGCCCCGGCGACCGCTCCGCGCGCTCCGGCCGCGCCAGTGTCCGCCAGACTGCCGAGCGCGCCGGGCCTCCCGCTCCCCGCGCCTCGCTCGGCCCCGACGCGTTCCGTAATCGAACCGACCAAAACTACTCCGTCGCGAGTGCATTATGACACTAGTGAGCTAGCGGGCCGATGTGACGGTGTCAAATAATTGATGTGTATGTGTTCACGTGCGTGTGTGGTGTGTTAGCTTGGGCCCGTGACGAAAAACGTTCGTGGTGGCCAGCGGAGCCTTACACCCGGGCTCGGGCCGAGCTTTCATGGCTCAGCCTAGGGTATGTACGCTCTCCTATCAGTGTTACATGTTAGGCACACACTTGACATAGTTTTGGACACCCCACCTTAGGAAACATACCTTTATCTCATCTTCCGTTACTACAAGGATCTAGTTGAGAAACAATATAATTGACAAACTCAGTCCAGTCGATTGTTCTGTTAGAATGTGTGTAAACAATAATAGGGTAGGCTCAAAAACGAGTTAGTCGATTCCAAAATCAGAAGGTGATATCTGATCTGTCACATTAGGCGCGTCGTACATCAGGGAGCAGTTTGAACAAGCTGGACGCGCTCGGAATACGTAATGTCACGTTTAGAATGCGGCCGTGGGCTGTAGTACCGGCGATAATGAAAAATATGAACGCTTTACGACCATAAAAAGCGCAGATAACGTAATTATAGCATTAACCTGTCCAGCGGGCAATCATTTTAAAATGCGCATAAGATTGAGCTTGAAGCGAAGTCCGCGGCAGTGGGATCCGTGAACTTGGGGCGATAGTGCGACCGGGGCCATCGAGTTAAAAACAAAACTAGATGCGTTGACGTCGCTGACACGGCATGTTGATGGGTATTGGAATATGTGATGTGTGAATAAATGAATGCGGACGAACACCTGATGAAAATACGCAGAGCGAGCGACTCCGACGAGATAAATGGCGTGCTGCAGGGAGCCCTTTGTGATCGGCTGCTCTTACGGGCCCCGGCCCGGAGGTACCCGGCTACAAGCGGCTTTGAACGCACGGCTGGACACAAAAGAGCCTATCTCGGAAACCAACAATAAAATTCAATTGACAATGAAAGGAAAATTTTTTTCGATGCGCGCCACAAAGATACCCTAACGGCATTTTAGGAGACAACTTTCTAAAAGATTTAGGGTCGCATTGTTTTTGTTAAGGCAGGTAACGCTCCGTTTAATCCTTCTTTTGGAGCATTATTGTTGTTGAATAATAAAGTAACATGGCAACACCAAGTCAATGGCGTCAATAAATCTAAATTACAATTTTAAATTCGTTTCAAGGAGACAAAATAAAAACGGTTGAAGCGAAACATTTCCCAATACGACATATTCAAAAGATAGACAAGTGAAAAAAAAAAAACACGTATGATTAATAAAAAATACACATAAGAATTTATTTAAATTACATAAAATATTTTCGTTAGGAATATAAGTGTTTAGTTATTTTATTTAAAATGTTAAAATAAGACTGTTTTCTTATTTACAGATAGGTAACTATCAAATTGTAATAATAACTATGTCAAGCAATTTTACTTTAGAACAAACAAAATATATATTATCAAAGTGAGGTTCGCGTTAATGGGGTCCGCTAACTAGACAGGTACAATAACTCTTCCTTGAAGCAAAGTGGTGGAGTACTCCTATGCTCTGGATCTCCTCATTTACGAGTAAAGATTTATTTAAAAAGCCGAAATATGGCTTTTACAGTATACGTACAGCTTGTACAGAGTAGGAACAATTACGGCAGAATATATTTATATAATTGAGACACATTTGAAAAAATTGTAAATAGGTAATAATTTACGTACTAAGTAGGTTGAACTCGATAAAATATATTAATGTCTAACGGTGTTTTTGGAATAACTTGAAATTAAGAATAAAATATGTTTTTATTAATAGCAATATGACATACGATACGAGTGGAATGATTTAAAAATCCTATTAGGTAGTCAGGATCTACTTAGGACTTACCTAAAATCCTGTTATTGGAAAAGAGACTAATGTTGCGTTTATATAAACGAATCGGGTCCTCTGGCGTCAGACCAGAGATCATTTTCAAATTAAGTTATGCACACACTGAAAAAATATTAATTACCTAAATTAATTTTTTCATTTCATTTATTATCATAGAAATAAATAATTACATATTTCATTAAACAAACGCACTTAAAATAAATTATTCGTGGACATAATAAACGAAATTTTTTAATTTTAATTTCGATCCGATGGCCAAAAAAATAAATTATTTATTATTCAAACTAATATGAAATTTGGTAGCGATGTCTTCCGTTTGGATTTATTACTTTTAAAAGTCTTTCTTTGTGCCAGAGCCCTAAACGAAGTAACACTAGTCCACGGGACCCGGCGGTAAGTGCACCTATAGGTACAACGGAGAGAAGTTATCACTCTGGTTCTATCCAATCAATCACATTAATATCGTTGTTAAAAAAAATAAAATGGTTTAGCTAGTTTGAACTTGGAAATGGTTTACTACGTTACTAAATCAGCCTCCATGTTGTTTTATAAGGATAGTTCGTGATGACAAATATTTGAAATTTATTATTTATCCAATGGACGCAAATGTCTTCGTGTGCAAATGTTTAACTAAAATTTGAGAATATTTGTTATAAAAGTATACTTACACAAATATGGGCTTCCGTTGAACTCAGTATTCTATAAAAGAAATGCATTACTAAAACTATTTATCATTCTGAAAAGATCTATAAAATAGTCATTTTAATATAATGTTTAGTCGAGCGTTGCTAGCGTATCTTTTTGAATTCACACAAAGATTTCATATTAATGATCTGTGTATAATAACAATAGTATAATATGAATGACAATGTACAGTATTGGTACGGTACAATAATGTATTATTTTCAATATTTTATGAGTAAAAAAATATGTCGATAAACATGCATAGAGTTCGGTATTTAACAGATATTAATAAGTCGTATTGTTTTTACAGGTAACACACTTCGTAACACTATCTGTATTTATAATTAAAATAAATATTAGTTAATAAACAATCCGATATCTCAGCGGTAAATTGTTTTAGTTGAAAAAAACTGCCCAAAAAATATGAATTATATTGAAATTTGTCGTTACAACGATAAAATATATAACATTGAGATAACGTATCAAACGGACCTGGCTCCGACGCGTCGCGGGCGACGGTTGTTTACGTTTCGCCTCATATTATTCAACTAATTAAAATCTTCTATCTATTACTACACATCACTGCCTAATCCTCATAGATAAAACTTATACCTACTCTCTGAGCAGATAATAAATTTAATTCCACTCCCGCCTTAAACATATTTACAAATAAAACCCAATCAACCTCATGCCATTTCTAGTGTTTTGACTGCAACTCGACTTTTTATAATCTACTAACTTGATTTAGCTGGTTGCAATTTGGCCATCATTTGATTTCATAGACGTTAAAAAATTACAATCTCCACAATGGTCCTACTGCCAATAATCGACGTCATAGACAGAGTTTTAGAATAAATGTCAATTCAAAAATATCGATAAATTTAAAAACCTCTTAGGCTTTAAATATGATGAATCGGTGAAATATAATAGATAATCGATAGATTTAAATTTTCCTAAAACAAAAATTATCAATCGTTATCTTGGGATAAACGGTAGTGGATAAAATGCATATATTCTATACACACGACGTATTTTCCTCGTCTTGTGAACATTAGAATTTAAGTAGTATTTTAGTAGAAGCAAAAAATTGACGTGCATAAGTGTATTTAAAGAATACCTATATGATTAAATGATTTTGAATTTTTTGAATTTTAAGATGACTTTATGAGTAATACTTATTGTTTATAAAGATACAGATTATAAAGTTACTAGTATTATAATTTGACAAATACAGAAAATAAATTTAAGTTTAGTTCTGTACGCTTTAACCGAAAAGTTATTCCTTAGTACTGCATAAGGCAAATGTAATTCCGTCCTATCCGCGCTTCGCCGGTTTGTTTATTACAACCCCTGGTCCCACAGGTTGGTTCAGCTCTCCTCTGGCAAACAGGAGTTAAGGCCAGTCGGCCACGCTGGCCAAGTGCGTATTGGCAGACTTCACATACCTTGTAGAACATTGCGGAGAGCTCTCAGTTGCAGGTCAACTAAGTGTAAAATGTGTGTTATGTAAAAGTAGGTAAAACTAACTTCAATAGTTGCTTTAACGTCACTTGTCTAGTTCAGTCCTCGTGCAGTTTCTAAATATACCTACCTCAAAGATTTCGAATTAAAAATCCTTAATATGCCTGATAAAAAACCTGAAGGATTTGTACACACACACATCACACAGCGCCATTAGTGTTTGAGGAGCGTTATTTCGTTTGTAGTAGGTATTATTCGCTTTGATAATGCTAATGAGTTGAAGGGACGGGCAATTGCCTTACGTTTTAAACTTGGAATCCATTTTGTTTTTACGTTAGACGTTACTTCACAAATGTTATACTTTTGTTTTATCTCAGATGTTAGATAATGTAAAATTTGGACACATTCAAATTAAGAACTTAATTAAAGTAGTTGGTGTCTTACATACAGCCATCGTCAAGTCAGCTGGTACGTCGTTTCAATCCATTCAATGAATGGGACAGGTCTTTGTTAATCAGATATCTTTAGCGATCTGACCGCGCCATTAGAAGACTATCCTACAGTCGAGAATTTTTACATATCGTCGACTAAATAAATACACCATCTTTAATCCGCACTGCAGCAGCATAGCATATGCTCTAGACCTATTTTGTTTCGAATCAAACCCTAGCAGCTCGTTGACGACGAACGACAACAGTATCCATGACCCTTGAAGCCTCCTGAAAGGTAAAACCAGTACCTCGAGGACCGCGGGCTGAAGCAAAATGACCTTTATTTATTTTAACAGTTACTGGCAAATATACCGCAATAATGAATGCAAAAAATATACCTCAACTTCCTCGGTGAGTGAGAACGCAATTACGCATTATAATAAAGCTTGTGATTCGATTTTCGGTAGTACCGTAGGTGGAATTTGAAATTTTATTTAGTTATTACAGAGAAAAAGCAGTAATTGCATAATTTTTGAGTTTGCTCCGAAGACGTTGTGTTGTAATCGATGTCTATGCACTAGCTATGGTTAACTGTCATTTTATTGGCTATCAACAAAAACACTAGTTACTCTATGCAATACTTGCGTTTGATTCGGTTATTACTATAGAAGAGAACTCCCTGAATAGTGAAGACAGCTCAAAGACAAGTTATAAGTTTATTTGGAGGGAAATGTTTTTTTTTAATTAAACATAATTTGAAGTGTTGTAGCATCCTGGGGTTTCAGACAGCTGCTCGGTTTATAATTTAGCTTTTTATGCTGTGGTTGTACCGATTTTTATTTCGAAACATTTGTTGAAACTGATCGCATTTAAAGGTACCCCTTTTACGGGATGATACATATTATTTTTACCCATTGAACATTTAATATTATTCACTATATTAAAAATATCTAAGCATTGCACGTTTATTCATTTTTGTTTCATGATAACTAATAAAGTTTTTACTTACTTACTAAAATATATTACATATATATACCTAAACGTTAAATCAAGTCGATTGTAAGAAATTTTTTATGTTGTTTAGTTTGTTTGTTAAATATTTCCTTTTTATGATTCGGTATAAAATGAATGACAAAAGTCATTATTCCTTAAATGTTGTTTGTCTTGTATAAACAGTTTTCCACTGACATTTAGGTATGATATAAAATATGCGCATGTCTTATACCGCACCGTACATTGGTTTAGAAACACCGTTATCGAAACAAACAGTGCCACCTATCAACTACAGGTGTAAACTGACGACATTGTAATATAGGCACTCATACGTCATACGTCACTGGCGTTAATGTACTCGTACGTTAGGTTTGAACGTCCCGTTAAATAATTATTAAAGTAATGTATAATAATTATCATACCTCAGTATTAGGAATCTTGTCGAGGGTTACGGCGTCGCATAAATAAACATTTATTTACTTGATCACTACCCTCGGGCGGGAGCGACAACTGAACACCTTCCTCGCTGTACAGTTCCTCTACCGACTCTGCTGCAGTCTCTACACGCGGTCTCTAATTATGTTACTAGGCTATTTAACTATTTCACTTTTAAATATCCACTTAACGTAAAAAAGCATAGACAATTTTTTTTTCGTCTATTTTTATTGCGTCAAAATAATTACTGTAAACGTATTACCGGACGGAGTACCGAGTTTAATGTAACTGAGAAAATGTTATGATAGATATCACCGGCTACACGACGCGACGTACATTTTCGTTACATTCATTTACAAAAACACAAGTGCCTAAGTAAATGTACAAGGTGCCTAGTAATAATTCAGGCAAGGCCTATAAAATGTTGTCTCTTGTGATAAACAATAATTAACTTAACGTTCACACAGTCATATTATTAATTATATGTGAATAATAAATATTTTCTAATAAAGTGTAATAAAAATTATCTAATATTAAGATTTCATTAATTTTTCTATTAAAAGAACAGATTTCATTAATTAAGATGATAAATAAGATAGACATTAAAAAAATGTAACATCGCAATCATCTAGTTAATTAAAAATCCTCTTTTTCTATGTCACAGTGTACCTACCTTGTTTAATTTGCGTTCGAGTAACATATTTCTCAGTTTTTTTTAGTTAGTATACTATTTCGGACGCCCGTCCGAGTAAAAAAATTAACAAACTAAATTTATTAGTCTGTGTGCTGATGATTTCAAATGAATCTGTGGTTTTGTTGTAAAACAACACGCCAGTTAACGTATATTGTGAAAGCTCAAGCTGTGTAATTCAAATTCTTCAGAAAAATTCATTATCTAAGTATGTACTATTGTAATATTGTTAATTGTTCTTGGGAATATTTGTGGATATTCTCATATTTGACTTACCAAATTGTAAATATATTTATAACGAATGCTGGGGTCATACGTGTACACCACTGGAACAGGGTACGGATGCTAGTTATTATTTTTTTATAAAATCCACGAATTTTTATGTTATTAATTAATAAATAAAAACGTTTAAAGTTCCATAAGACCATGTTTACATATCGCAATATTTAGAACATAAAAAAAATAAAAATGTTTTTAAATGTCCTGTACTGGTAGCGCCGAATACCTTTGTCCAAAAAAATAAGTAACAAAATAAATACGGTTGAATAAACGTAATTTAACAAATACCTCATAAACTCAAGCCAAAACTTATGGATACTTTTTTTTGTTAATACGCCGTAGGTACAAGTACGCTCAGCCAATGACAAAATTCTTAGTAAGTAACATGTAAATATCGTTATCACGTCTATTCCTTTATAGTTATCTTGTTAACGGTTTACTTATCGACAGTAGAAGCGTAATGTAATAAAACTTTTGTTACCATTGGCGTAATAATAATATTCATTTTATATAAATACATAATCCATCACCGTCGGTCGATGGCCGGCGGCTCGCACGGTACGCAGTACGCAGGTTTAATAATTTGTACTGATTTTTATTCACTTCCTATTGCGTAAATTAAAAAAATAATATGAAAGGATTTTTTAGTTTATTTCTAGAAAAAAAATCAAAAATAGTATTTATATCGCGCCAACGTGTCGGCAGTCCCGCGGGGCTTCCTATTTAAACAGCTGTTTCAATTTTAGAATAATGTTAGTGTATGTTTTGAATACGAAATTGTGTGAAAATAGTGATGTACGAAAATTAAATACAATCATTCAGACAAATTTGAATAAATATATTAAACAACATTATAAATAAAACATGAAATAATTTACATTATTAACAATGACAATATTTATTTCATTATTTTGTTCAGCTGATTATATTAAATGCATTTTATCGTATTATGTTTTGAATCTTCCAATGGAACATCCAGGAGACGTGATCACGCTCCGAAAATCATTAAAAACATGTTTTGTATGTGACAACAGCAAGTACCCGCTACACGTGCTGATCGCTCGACGTCACCCTACTATCTAGTCACTTTTAATAAATTCAGTATTTTTCAAATTCTTCAAAGTACTTAATAGATACTTAATAGATAGAGTAACTACAAGAAATTTAATTGCTGAAAGAAAGATAACGATTTTGTTATATGACATTTATATTTAAAATTTATTTATTTACATCAATATCAGAAAATACATTCTTGAATATTGTAATGACGTTATTCAGAACTGTATTTGGTTCACAAGAAGATGAATAAACTCAAAAAACATCGCAGCGAGGAATCACAAGGAATCATCTTGAAACAGGGTATACTTAGTAATGGAAACAATATTTTGGTAGCGATAATAGGTTAGTCATATTATTAATGTATCGTAACAACAATATCGATACTGTTATAAACAATTCCACACATAATGCAACATCAATGAGTCCCGTCGTCGCTGGCCGACCATAAAACGCATTAACGTACATTGCCAACGATGGGCTTAAAACAATGTACCGACCTCAGTGGTCAATGTAATATTTTAATCATAATTTTACACCTTGATTGGAAGTACAGCCGCGCTTCGACTTCTAGGACACACGTAAAATACGCATAGAGAACTATACTATTCAAATACACTTTATAAGGAGCATAACAATATGAATTTGAATAATATTCATATAATCATAACATTGAACGCAGTATACTCAGTCTCACGGCCAAAATAAGGTTAGTCGAGTCAACCACAGCAGTTCAAATGTTTTACACTGTTATGATGGCATGTCGTGTTCATTAATTTTTATTATATTGACTGCATTGACGGGACAAAAATAAGTTATCTTCGATTTTTTTTAATCCGCTAAATGTACTATTAGGACGAACTGCTATCACAGAACATTATTCTCATGAGTTGTAATTATAAATTACAAGTTATATATATATATACATATACTTAGCGTTAATCGAAAATCTTATGTTCTTTAGTACTTATGTTGTAATCCTAAAAGGATTTACGGCTTTAAGATAAGGTGTTCTAGATAACCGTAGGGAGTATCTAAATACTAACTCGAAAAATATAATCTTTATCATTGTACGGGATTGGGAGATTAATAAATTTTTATTATCTGTCTTAATCACAAGTACAATGAATATGTTTTTTGGTATCTGAATTTTCCAAAAGATGTTTTCTCAGCAAGATCTCAAGTTTTATACGATATCACTGCTTATCAATACACTTCGGTACCTCGAGGGTCTGGGATCTTTTGTATCACCAGTGCATGTAGTGACAATATAATAACAATTTATATATGTCCAATATTGATACAGGCCACCTCGGTGACGCCATTCCGGTCCGGAAAACATTTCACTGTCTATGTTTGATACAAGAATACATTTAATGCAAGATATCATAACATATTTACTAAGAACGACTTGATTACAAATTGCCGTGGCTAATTTTAAATGAATTTAGGGTTTGAAAGTTAAGCATTTTACAAAGGTATTTGTAACATAAAAGCAGATACAGAATAAAAAAAATATATAGTTAAAAATTTATGCACAAATTCGGTTAATACCTACCTTAGTTGTCGTAAATCTTTTTTTGGAATAACAATAACAATCCACAGATTAAAAATCACTTTCCCGCCGTTCGCGTCTTTATCAGTGTTGCCATTTAATAACGTTTAAGGCGTCTGTAAATTAGTACCAAAATTGCTACACGAAATTATATTTACAAAAGACTTGTCCGAACATTGTCAGCGAAGAGCTATCGTAAATTTTATGATATACGCGATAAGGGTATCAATTTGTCCACTACGACGATAATGGGGAACTGATGGCCCACAAATTGTGATAACATGCTTGTTTTTACTGTCAAATTAGGGAACAGTGGTTACTGCGTGGAGTACTAGCCCTACGGTTAATATCTTTTGCAACGAATGCCAAATAGTCAGTGTTAGATTTATTCCATGTTTAGTCCAGAATGACCTAAATTGGGCACGGCCCCGAAGCCGTACTGTTTGAGTGAATAACAACTATCACGTTTGGTGTTAAGGTTAAAATTATAATGGATCGGTGATTTTTAAAGTAGACTGAAATTCTCAAATTTTAAAATACTTCGATGTACTTGTCTTGACTACTTCTCCAGGCGCTGAAATGAAATGGGCTTATTAAGCATGAGGTGTTTCCAAGATGCGTTATCTCTAAAGCGCTTTGTAAAATCCAGGGTCCGGCTTATACGCTTTGTGGAAACGGACTTCATTAATTGTATATAGGTGCTCGAGACCCAAATATAAACGAAGTCTGTAAAAATATTTAACGTCGACAAATATAAAGACGCCTAAGTATCAAATATATCGTCGTGTTTAAGTCGTCATCCAGTTAATACATTTGAGCTCCGGCCGCGGTGCAAAAACGTTTAACGACCGATAAAACTTTAGCCGAATATCCCAAACTACATAGCTCTCCTCGCCCATCCTAATGCGTAGCTATAAAACAAATGCAGCGCCAGCGTCGCGCACTCGCCACACAACAACTGTCAATACAACGTCAACAACATTCCCGCGCAAATATCGACAAATGTTACTATGTAACACGACATTGCTTTTATCAAATAAAGTGGACAGACAGCGTTCCGTCAATTATATATGATTCAACGACCGTTATTAACGTGTTTTATGTACGGTTGCAAATAAAACACTTTTGGCCGGTCGTTGTTGTGTCACATTATTTTTTCTAAGATATCCGACAGTTCCGACGCGACCGTTCCGGGCGCGTTAAACTTATTATTGGCACTTAATTTTAACAGTAAAGATTATACGGATACTCCATAGGCAGTTTTGTATACGGTTTGATTTTGAACGTTAAAAATGCAGTGCCATTAGTTTTGTCGCCGAGAACAGATAACGAGGCGACATGAGCGTAATTTTTAGGGCTGGCAATTTGCGAAAAGTGAAGGTTATGTTACATTGAGGAAGTGCGAATGACTATTATTATTATTGAATGTACTATTCGTGTTGAAGTCCTGCCACCCACGTCACGTATCTCTATCGACACTTATTACAAATGAACTCACTAACCTGCTCTATGGAACTATATTTGATAGTTTATAAATGTTATAAACGCTAAACGTTCACACACTCACACCCTCACACCACCTGTGTTGCCGGTGGAGTGGACGTACACAAATACGACATCACAAACATGTATGATCCAAGTATAAACACTTACCTGTCACACAAAGGTCTTCTCCGGCCGGGGATTAAACCCGGGACCGTCGTTCGGCAGGCACTGTCACTACCCACTGGGCTCCGGGGTCCATCAATTAAGAATAAATTACACACTGTTTGTAACCAGCCATTTCTTTGCGTCGAACATTTCAAAATTTGTTTTAAGTTGGGATATGATAACATTTTATTCAGTATTTTAATGTTAGATGTGGTAAATTAATGAAACTTCGATCAGGCTTAATTCTGACAGGTGTCTGATTTACCATTTTCACAGTTTACACACAGTAGAATATATTTGTTGCAAATAATTAATACACAACAAAATAACAATAATAAAATTAAAGTATAGGTTACGTCAAAATGTACATGAACTCAGGCAAAGGAATCTCAGACACGTATTGTTAGTTTTTTTTATATTAAAAAAACAACAGATACTTTTTTTATTTTGTTATTGTCTTACTATGGCATTGTGATGTTACATACTCCTATGACGCAAAAAAAAAAATGTAGATACGTTCGATCTACGAACTGGCCATACTGTCGGAAGGAAACGGCTGATCGTAACAGACGCGCCTATCTTGTGTATTTTTTATACCAAATTGAAAATCCATTGCGGTCACCGATAAATAACACTTAAAACGGTCATCGCCCATCGCCCAACGCCGGCGACCAGATAAATAAACGCCTGATATATTGTGGATTATATAACATTATATAAGACAAAATAAATGATGTAATAAAATAAAAATATTTAAATATGGAACCGGCGGGACCGGTCCCTGGGCTACGTTTTAATGCGATCGTGTGATTAGAAGTGGCCATTTTTCAATTCAGATTATTTCAAATATGGAGCAAGACGTCGTCGATTTTAAGGCCAGTTTCGATAATAGAATACTTGAATTGAATTCATGTACGCAGACGTAATTTTCATTGTCTATGGCTACAAAATGCTGTAGCGGTATAACAATTGTAATCCGTCTAAAGGTTTAAATAAGTCAAAAATATGAGCTCTCTGCTAAGGCGTTGCGTTTTCATCGACCCAGCTCAGCCATGAGATAGCAATTAGTTTTGATGATAATAAGAGGGGCTAGGTAGCGCGGTTCTGGGCTTGCCAATAGATAACCTTGTTTTTAAATCTTTAATAAATATATATTCATACGTAGTTGTATGCAAAATTAATGGTATGTCAAATTGTAATAAAGCGTTATAGAAATATCGAATAACATTAACATAATGTTAACTGTTTATATTTTTCACGCGACTGTATCCAATATGGAGACGACCGCGTATATATATAGAATTAAATGTGAGCACCGCGACTGGCCAGATTGGTTACAAACATATACCTACGAATAGATTCGTATTTGGAGTCGCTTCTTAATGGTCTCTCACGGAAATGTAGTAATCAGAAATACCCACATTACTTTGATGTATATGATCGTTCCGTCGACCGGAGGCGGATTTTAAAAATAAAAAGAATCGTCGGACCATAGATAATTTTTACTTTTCAGCTAAATCCATTGTTTCGGTTGCATCCAACTCGTAACTTATCGATGATGAGATACCATCGGCAATAATTTATGGAATATGTCATTAGAAAGTGACGCTAGTGGAATCAGCTGGTGCGGTCTTTGTCTTCCTTCAAGTAAACTGTAAGAAGGTATTTTTTTGTGGTAAGCAGTTTTATTCTAAAGAGTGTACTTGCCAATCAGCTGATATCAATCAATGAGGCCTATTGTTTAAGTTAGTTACCCTACCCATACTTCATAATCAGAATATGTTACTCGTAACTTTATTGCATTTAGAAATTATTTTCAGCACCTATTTTCATATATTGATTGCAGGCAGTATGTGCCGGGCGAAACTTTTAACATAATCCCGACATAAAAATCAATTCGAATCTGTCCGATGGCCGACGCGCTTCGCGAGCGCACCTACTAATTTGTTATTTAAATTTCGCTGTTCCATTCCATTTTTGAATTTGGATTCGCGCCGGACCAACTTCGCTCTAGATGCGTCGGCTCGCATACCGACTACCCGAGGGCAGGTACGGCCGACCACGATCCAACTACGACTCCAAAAATAAACCCATCCACACTATTCACGCCTCTGTCTCTCGAGACGTATGAGTGATTTTCCATGGAAACTCATTTAATGATTAGCATGTCGCCCACCGTACGGAGTCCTCATTGTTTTATTCGCGGCGCGTACCTTTTTCAATTTGAATATCGCTGTTCATTTTCGAATTGGCTCTTTGTAGACGCGCCTTAATTGCGTACTTTGGATTCAACGTTAATTCGCGCGTTCGCTAATTTGAGGGTTTATTGTGTTACCGATTGCTTAAACATCCTTTTTAAAGCGCCCCAACAGAATTACTGATAGAGCGCGATCTCGTCTCGTAGTATTATTGATAAGATGCTATCGGTGCGTTCGGTCCATTAAAATGTCCTAACAAGCATATAATCGTCGGAGCCGTTAGGAGTGTGTCTTTCAGACGTCATAAAGTCATCTTGTGCCGAAACTTAACAACAAATCAGTTTATTTTGGACATGCGAATGTATGTAGCACGCATTTTGCGTCACGGTATTTCTTTCGGCGATGAAATAGAGTTCGTGTTGTTTATCGTAGATCGACAAATCCTCGGTGACTCCCGGAACGTTGTAATTCCTGTAATACGCCATCGGGATCTGGATACATTAAACAATATTAATCGAAGCGCGATGACTCGGCGGTTCAGTCGAAGGGTTGCGACAATGGCGGCGTACTCGAGTGCGTCCATTGTAGCCTGTTTGCCGAACGCATACGAATTTCAGTGTTCTTTTTTTAAAAGCAACATATTTTTCGAATATCGCTTTCGGTTTTTTATATGATACGATAACGAGGTTTGAAATTGGAATCACGGTGGGCTGCCACAGAACATAAAACATATATTTTTAACAGTTGCGGCGGCTTTTTGGCGCCATTACAATGATGGGTAGGTATCTATAGATATTAACATTACATCACATCTATCAAGAAATGAGTTGTAAATAAATATCTTAGCAATTTTATTGAAAATCGATTTTATTGAAATTGATCGAACTGTTAGTTGATTATTTACTTATATTATAAAGAAACCAGCTCAAAAAAAATCATTAAAAAAATACTTTAAATTTAAATAGTAGGTACGTTTTGATAATTCCTGGACGCCATTTCTAGCAAGTAGCTGATAGGTATTTGTATTATTATTCGAGAACAACCATTTGTCTGTCAAAATATCTGCTCCGAACAGACGTAAAAACCGGGCCGGGACCCTGCGTTCGTTTAAGTGTCAATAATAACTGAGCTACAAGATGGCTATTTATTTAATCCAGGTCTTCCCACACGAGATTTTAACATTATATATAACTTGTTATTGTATTTACTTTAATACTGTCTAGGATTCAGGTATAATCTGTAGATGTATATTTTCCATTGTCCAACAGATTATTTGTTTACAGTAAGTGTTTTATGTCTCAAGTCATCAATCTTTCCTGTCCCTGGTGTACTTACTACGTCATTAATGTCCCATATCCTCGGTGTCCCTGTCCTCAATGTCCTATGTCCTTGGTGTGCCCACGTTAGCGATTTAAAAAGTACTCAGATTAAAACGGAGCTGCAGTATCGGCCACAGAACCTCTAAATAGTCAATCACGATGTGCTGTAGCTAATCTTGCGTTCACACACATACAATGGAGGTAACGAACGGACGGACAGACGGACGGTAAAAAGGCGCGCGTGGGCGGCTATGTCAACGTTATTTATGATGGCGCGGGATTTTTTATTTTTTATCTGTGGCAACAAAATTGTTTTGAAACGTTGATATTAGTGCTTAAATTTGGTTTTGAGTATTTCAGTGAAATATTAGATTTTTGGTCGAATTAAAAACCGTTATAGTCTGTCTGTTCACGCCGAAATAAGTTCCTTGGATCTCAATAAGGAGGAATCGTTTGTAGCTGACTGTTGTATGGCATGTTGGAAATGCAGTAGTTAACGAAAATATACAATAAACTAAACATATATTAAACTTTGTGATTTGGGTCGAAGAGCGCCGGGATTGGGACGATTACAAGTGGCACTTAGGTAGTCTACACACGTAGCGATTCATTTGTAATCGATTTGGAAGTACCGGCGTTACAAGTTACACACCATCATAACGGTGACTAGGGGCTGGGTCGCTGTCACTATTTCACAAAACAACTTTATAATTTGAGCGTTGTCTCACCACCCTGAGTTTGTACCACAGCGAGTGACATGTACTGGGTGTGCTATGCAATACGACATAGTCATATACAGGACAAGTATTCGTATCCTTATATCCTTACAGATATATCAATTAATATGTGCACTCTAGCACGTTTTATTTTGGTCTCGTGATCCCCTGTCCAAAGTTTGTCTCATAGAAATTGCTGCTTGTTATTGAACTGTATTTTTGTAACTAAAGTTAGGTCATCTTTTCTCTTCTTATGTTCAGAATAAAGAATTATTGTACCATATTGTATCTATCTACGAGGATAAATCAATTGAGACAACACTATATTCTAAATTTAAATTAAAATAAAATAGCTTTAAGGCTAAGTAACTCGATCAGTCGTATATAACCATCGTATATAATAATAACAGTTTTGTTTGCCTTCAGCATTGAAATCGAGTGGAATAACCTACATGGCGCGTTCAGACATCTACTTAGCGCCCTCAGATTGGAGGAGGGCCGTAAATTATCCGACTTTAATTCAGACAAGAAAATCCTTTAAGTAGGTACTTATTTCTTGTAAAAGCAAAAAGGAGACGACCGTCGCGTCGAAAGGAAATCGTTATCTTAACGAGGTATATTTACGTGAAATCTGACTGAGAGTGAAGCTGTCCGTTCCGTTGCACCCGATAACGGGTTCGTACCACTATCGCGGTTCACGGGCCAGCTATTGACCCCCTGTTTACATTACGGCGCAGATAGTGTCTCGTGTGCGCAGAAATTACACAAATACACTAGATTCAATTTGTAAACCTAATCGCGGGGCGAGGTTAACGATCTATTAAAATTAATTCCACAATAAACAATCGACCGTCGACCGCCGAAACGGTGCGACGGTAACGACACTGAAAATCAGCTGCTGTGATTTATGAGCTCATGTTGGCTTTTAAACAGCTCAAATTAAAGCGTACGGGAAGTAAAACTTTCATTCGCGGCCTTAAAACGAGCGTTAGCCGTAAATCTGCTCGCGAATCGAACCCATGCTTCGAACGTCCGTCGAGGATCTATTTTTATAAGAACACTCAAGCGCGGGAATGGATATTGAAATGTTTTAAAAGTCCGGGTCGCGGCCGGCTTCAGGCATGTCGGTTAGCGTGGCGCGGCCCTATGCTTTCAAATATAGAACGAGGAGTTCCGTCGAGTGCGACGCGCGGCGGTACCGTTCGGGCACCGAGCGGGCGTCGCGCGGCGCGCTCGGCGGCTCCGTGGTGGATTGGTCTATTGACACGTGTAGTGTTGCGTCGGCGGAGCGGTGTCCCCATGCGGATGAGCAAATGGGATAATGGACGTCTGGGCCCGCATCCGGCGCGGGACTCGGATCCGACTCTTGCAACGCTCTGGATACAATTTTTCAATTAAATCGACCAGACAGAAGATCCCTAATAGGTGTCGTTAAGAAGTCGTGTGCCCGATTTTCGATCCGTCCCCGTAACGAGGCCGTTTTATTAGTATTTATGGTCGAGAAACAAACGTATCGTTCCTTCGCTCTCGTATGCTCGGTATCATGAATGAAACAGAATTTATGACTAGCGCCCGCTATGACGTTACGTTGTTCCGCTGGTAAATTTAAGCGTTCTGCGATGACACCGCGGCTCTTAGACCGGCCTTACGTCTCAATTCGTCGGCGTAATAGGTAATATAAAAAGAATCTTCTAAGTTTACGGTCGCATTACGTACGGGCCGAGCGCAGTAAAATTGGATACGAGCGTCGCGGAAGGTCTAACGATGCTTGATTTACCGCTGTCGATTTAATAACTACATAAAAACACACCTTAATGACCGCTGCCCGCGTCGTTCGTTGTTCTCGAGCGGTCGACGCAGTGTTTGCGTCAAGTCTGGAACGCGTACCAGTGTAAGTGGGTGCGTGTATCGCGTGAGGCAATGAGTTGCGACGGCCCATATTATTATTAAGCATTGTTAGCAGTTCAAATACATTATTCACTGTTACGAATCGCTGCTGGTAGCCCCCCAGACATGTGAGCGCGTCGCCAGATGACATAGACAAGGATGGGGTTATCGACGGGAGAGCGGGTTGGAAGGAGACGGCGCTGTTTAAGGGTGGCGTTCGTCGTGTCCCACCCCGTGTCGGGCACAAGTGACGGGTCTGTCTTCCCCAACCGTCTGCGTTCGAAAACCTTCCCTTTTAACTTTGTTTTTTACATAACACAAAGCCAAGCTGCTGTCGTTCAGATGCGCTAACGAAACAACATTCGGCCATCTTAGTCACATTTAATTATGGGCAGGAATCGGCTTTTTCTCTTCTCGGAACCGAAACGCTAATCTCAAATCGTAAAAAACTGAGCCAGCGGGCGTAATCTCAGCTAAATTTGAATAAGTGAAGTGATTAATCCGCGGGCTTTAATTAGCTCAACGGGCTACGGAACTCATCAGTTGGACGGCGTGACTTATGTTCGACTCCGGGACGACACGTAACCAACCGCCAGTCAACGTTTAATCATATCGAAACCTAAAGGAACGAATCCGAGAAACCATACCGATCGCAAAAACCGGCCCGCCCAATGGAACTTATTACTCAGTGAAGATTCCCAGCGAGAAAAAACCACAAGAATGTCATTTAAAAAAATTAAAACGCACGATGCTTATTTTTTTTTTATGGCGAACCAAATGGACTAAAGGTTATCTCGGAGTAAAAAAGGCGGGACGGAGCGATTCCATTTTTAAAACGTATCATTTCATTTCGGAACCGGCTCTTGAGACGTCAAAAGGTAGTCATTACACATTTTCCAGATATTCAATGATTAGGTGTATTATTTTCGGGACGAGACAGCTTAGCGCCTACGAGAGGATAACATCGGGTGTGTAATTAAAATATATATTTTTATAAATATCTTGATTACGTTCGTGCGTTGTTTTATTACGATATCCATCACGGTGTCACGAGTTGACACGAGTTTTTGTTTCCATACATGGTTGAATAATGTAAAACCTATACTAAATACCGGTTCGACTCCAGCAGAGGTGTCGGTGTGATCATTACAGAATTTTAATTACCCCTATCCCTTCATACGTGACGGAATGCCGGTCGGCGCTGACCTAAAATTTATGGGAAAACATTTTTATACAGTTTACTCGCGACGATGGCGTATTAAGACGTCTTCTCTCGATATAATAGAATTTGTAATCGCCGGGAATTATTTCGATCCGTGTTGTTTTCATAGCGCGACACCGCATCACATGTAATGTCAACCGCCCACGAATTGAGTGACGTAAGTGCTCCAGAACTGTGTCACGGCGGTGCCAGTGGTCACACCACATAAGAAAGTATCTACCACTCGCGGGATTGGACCGTGACGTCACTATCTGAGCCGTTTATAGACGTTGACACGAAAAACATATTTTTTAAACATATGCTACTAGTTCTGTAATAATTTACAAAACTTAATACTAGATAAAAAAATCTATACAATTATAGGTATATATAATTTAGCAATCATCATATATATGATATATATGAACTATTATAATACATAATAATAACAAAAGTAAAACTTGTCGCGTGTGCACAAATAAAAATTTGTTTTAATTATCGATATTTTTTATTTAATCGATACTTCATAATCTATTGAGTAAAATAAAATAAATAAACACATATAATGATTATGGTATCTACTATAAATTAAGGGAATTATTGAAACAAAATTAAATGAAATTTAATAA
>DWPT01000370.1:0-25317 GCA_018251895.1 Agathymus mariae mariae
TATAAACTATCTATTATATATAAGTTATTAATTAGATTATCTACAAGAGGTTTATTTTTACCGATAACTATAACTGATGTTAACTTTCATAGATTAAACTTGTCAATACACCTACCACTCAGTATAGTCACGATGTCATCTGTGGTGGAAGGGAGGGTTTTTTACCGGTGTTACTGACTATCACCTGCTTATTATCAATCGTGATACGTTTTTAACATGCTTCGGTTGCAAATTCAAAGAATTATATTCAAATTACATATTATTATAAGACATAATTGTGTAAATGCTAACACACATTCTCATACCTCCGTACTAGGACAACCTGTGTTACGTGGACGTACATAAATATGACATGACAAGCGCCAATAACCTGCGAACAAACATACATATCTGCCGCGGTCGGGAATCGAACCCGAGATATCTCGGCAGGCTGGGTTACTAGCAACTGGGCTACGGGGTCGGCCATATTACATTAATGCATTATTAACTTTTTTAATTTCCACAAATGGCAATGGTTAGACAACATATACACATGTAGACATTTAAAAAGTCATTAACTAAAGCGCGGTTATCAATCGCTTGTAGCCGGCAACTTATCGTCGACGTCTTCATGTATATACGGGTGGACGGCAGCGATTATTTACCATCATGTAGCAAATCTGTTAGTTTACCACAGTCACACATATCAACACAACCAAACCAGGATTCAAACATCTAATCATTCCATGAAGTACCAACATCTTTCCAAAGAGATAATCCAAAAATGGAAGGGTAGTGAACCTGACTCCAAGCTGGTAGTTTCCTTTCTCAGTTTATAAGCACTGATATACCACAAGGCTTATCATTCAGTATCTTGGATAGTAGAACCCTAAGGCATATATACGATATAACCCAGAAAATGGTGAGTATACTTGTCAAGCGAAGTAATTCGCTTTCGATGCGGTTTTCATGATCTAACAATCAAAACAGTTCAATAACAGCTTCTCGATCATCGCTTACCATACATTTACTTGTTCCACAGGGATAAATTTGTATAATATCAAAAGTATCATAGTGTACAGGGATGTTATGGAGCGAATGTTATGTAACCGAAACTATCAGATAACCGATATAAAATTATAACCGAAACCGTATTGAAATCCGACAGGTTTTCGCTGTCTAAGCCAATACACTTATTTTTAATATTTTTTTCTATAATTATGACACTTAATAGAAAGAAAGCCAAACTGTTACCTTGTAAAATAATATATTTTTAAAGGTCCTAAATCATATAATATAAGTAACCGTAACCGAACCCCGTAAAATATTATCCATATATCCGTAGCAGCATTAAGATCCGAAATTTCACATCCATAAGTTCCATAAAATCCCTAATAGTATATAATTAGTTTTTAAATAATTGTGTCATTATTATATATATTTAACATAACCGCGGTATTATTGGTGTCAATGTACCGAAGTGGACATTTTTAATTGTTTTTCGTAAACAATGCGGTCGATGCGGTCGCCAAACAAAAAAATGTTTTCCTGTTTTGACTTCGTTTCCATAAACGTGTAATTATTATTTTAATGATGAACATGCAATTTGTTGGTGCGTTATATAAATTATTTCTACTCGCAAATACATTTAAGACTCGGAATGAGTGAGCTAAATGTCAGTTGGAATAAACCAATGTCTCTGGTTAATGTATGGTAGCGAAAGTACCAATGAAAATATTTTCAAACATTAAAAAAATATTTTTATTTCTTGATTTTATTTTTGAAGGTATGATTTTGTAAGGTTACTAAGTTATTATAATTATTATTTGTTTTCAGTGTGTACTAATTTGATGTAGTTTGAATCTGTGTAATTGGTTGTAATTAGGGATGTTATGGAGCTCCGTAACCATAACCGAAATAATGGGATAATCCGAAATAATTTCATACCAGTAACCATAACCGAAACCGGTAAAGTATTATTAATATATCCGTATTCATAACATACCTAGTAGTGATTTACTTAGAATAATATTTTATTAATTAATTGCTACAGCGCTGCTTTAGATATGAGTTGAAAAGTCTTTATAACTACCGCCGAATAAAATTATAGCGATGTATTTGCTTATGGATAGTTGTTATTATCTCAATGTAATCAGAACTCGAGAAGAGGAAATCAGTGTCTTATATCACGCGTTTATAACTTTGCCTTGAATATCCCGTACATCCTTTTAGGAATAGCTGTATATTGGCTAAACTAAATGAAAACCCGTTTATTTCTTTTGAGATAAAGGCGTATCAACAATCAAATCAAAAATATAAAATATCCACTTAGCTAAGGTATTTTATAATCTTTTCATAGACTGAAGTGGTTTACCAAACATTTCGCTGTCTCTGTTTTTCCCTAAGGTCGGCTGGCAGAGAATGCCTCTAGCATTAAGCCCACCTGTTGTACCATTTTTTTAAAAGGTATAATAAAGTTTAAAATAAATAAATAAAAATTATCTGTATTATAACACTATTTTTACACCAGTAGATTATCGTGATGGCATATTCAATTGTTGTTGAGCTACTGTTAAATCACTGTTGGTGCTATAGATAACAATGAGGATCCAGAGAAAGATGTCAGAAGACATAGTGTTCAGAAGTACACTTCAAAAGACATGGATGGATAATACAACATGTTATGAAATATATTATCAATGCTGTTATACGCTGAACTCAATCCTCTCTTCCCGTTGTCCATATCTCCACCGTTGTATAGCGTACAGGTTTCAAAATACTTTGATAAAATTGTATTTAAATCAGTAAATATTCTACGTTACATTTTGAAAGCTTCCATATTCAAACTGACCCAATGTCACACGACTGGCCGTTTAAAAAACATCGCTGACTCACTGTTATAAAAAGAAGAAAAAAGTCAATAAATTGCGTAACATCGGTACGTTGTCGTAGGTCAGCGCGGCACACACGCGAACAGCGCACACACGCAAACGCGAGAGCAATGCACGCAACTTGCGGTATCTCATTTTGCGGATATAACAATTTTTCGATATAGTAACATTACCTAGCTATCTGTCTCGCTCTAATTGGAACACCGTGACTGTCTATTGTTAATTAAATGTTTCCAGAACAATTATTATAGTTATAGTAACATAGGATAACTATGGTTATTTTGTTTCCCATAATAGATAATATGTTTAGAGTCTTGTCAAGGTTGAAATATATTAAATAATGCCTAATTGCAAATAATGAATATTATGATTATAAAGTTAGTTTACCTGTTTTAAATGTAGTACTGTTTATGTGGCTTTAGGGCATAACGTCGAAATCTGATACTGTTTTCTAGTTAGGTAAAATAGTCATTTCATTTGATTAAGTGCAATACAAGCAAACTAAGTTTCGTCTTTCTTAACAATTTAATCATTGTGTAAGGCCTTTTATATTAATTCAACACTTTCTTTTTTAATACTGCGCACATTTAGGGAAGCCTAATGTTGCAAAGAGTTGCAACTGCGAAACAAAATTTAAAGTCACTTTAAATAGATAGCAAAACCAACGCCTAAAAAGAGAATAATATTTCTTCCGTTTGTCTAAACTAAACTGGTTCGGCGCACGCGCTGGTCTCGCGTGTGTGCGTGTCGCGGCTGTGTGCGTGATGCGTATGCCTTGTCTTAGGTTAGGGAGGTAAGCGACCTCTCTCGTTTCGCAGACTCCCATTTATTTTTATTATTATCCGAAGCAACACGTGGATACAGAACCGCGCTTTTATTACGCTATCTTCCTTTCTCAACGATTTATGGCTCGCTAGCCTTTAATAGCCACAATTTTTAATTTCGTCACTTATTTATACTCTGTTGTGTTGTCAATTCCCAGTACGTATTATGAAGGCATACTCAACTCTTGACATCGAACTTGGAGTATGCGTATAAATTAAATGTTGTGTAAATTTGAATCAAGTTCCAAAACTAGTTATATTCCAAATTACATTTATGTATGTTTTAAATCAAACTTGGACATATATTTATGGTGTATTTTTTTTTTTTACTTAAATTGTAACTTGACAATTTAAATTATTAAATTAAGTTTTCTATGACAGTTTAAAGTACTCCGAACTTCACAATAAGTATAACATGTTTTACAATATTATATAAAAAAAAAAACAAATTAACATTTTCATTGTATAGTAACTACAATTAATTCCCGAGAATTTTTCTGTTACAAAGTCATCATGGAGTGGACTATGAAACTTTAAAGGAATATTAGGTAAATGATACGAATATTGATCGTGTAAGGACAATTTAAATTCAAATAAAATGTAGCTTTATAAACTTTAATTAAAAATTTACATACAATACTTTCATATTATTTACGTTGACTTATTTAAAACTGGCCAATCCTATCAGGATGCACAGTGATGGCAAAAGTTTCCATGACTTCATGACTTTGGTATTACTCTGTCAATATTCACATTCGTCAAGGACCATCGGCCCTTCTCAGACGAGAGCTTCGTGCAGTGCCCATCAGCCATAAGGTAACTAAACTTACTAAGAACTATTGTCCAACAATCAATTTTAAAACGATTTTTTCGTAGTATAGCTACAGACATCCATTTACAGCACCAGAGATATTACCCAATTGTTATCTACCAAGAAGTCAGGGATTGTAATGTATAGAATAGAGGGCTATAGAGGGAACACACCATAAACCTCTAGTACGTACCTGCAAATTATGTCGTGAACATAATTGCATCAAGTGACGATATATGACAGCTGTAGGGTCATATACATGTTCGAGTTAAAAATACTGTTTAATTAAAGCTTTTAGATGTACCTACCTACCTGATTGCAGATATACCAGTATAACGAGACAGCATGTTCGGTTGCGAATTCCCTAGCCAATTATAGTCAATTTTGGAAGTTTTTTTATGCAATTTAATTTCTAAATATGGATGCTATATTAAGCAACTGAGTTGGTTATATCTCATTATTTAAACAGTAGACAGCTGCGAACGAAACTTTCATCTTGTACTCACTAATTTTAGTAACGTAAAGTGATATTTATCTGAAACGGTTTCTCAGATTCCTTCCCGCCTGGCAACGCGTTGGTGATTCCGTGTGAGTACAGGAACGATTCCTTATCATCATGAGACATTACTACTAGCTTTTCAGCTAATTTGTACATGAAAAACACTGCCTGTCTATGACGGTCAAACTTACTACACTCAGCACCATACATTAACCATAGCACTTACTTAAAAAACGGTGAATTTGATTAACGGGTTTCAAAAATAATTGTATTTCGTTCTGTAACATTTCAAGGTGGTTATTAACAAAAATGGGACGTAAGAGACCTTTAATGGTCATTGCTGCCACAGATAGCGTTAATTGACATTATATTTAGGTGTACCGATTGCGAACAGCGTAGCAGAGAATGTAAAAACGCGAGTTCGTCGGCTTTGATCGTGACCCGGGCCTCATGAATACTGCATGGACGGCAGCGTTTTAAAATTACAATGGCCAGCGACTAGGATAGGGATTTCGGTAATATATTTTTTGCCATACTTCATTAATAAATTGTTTGTGGCTTGTAATTATTGACAAGGGTCGCTTTGGTCTGCAGTGTTGATTAATTAGCTGGTTCTTTTGCTGGTTTTCTTTTAATTCCTTTAAAACTCAAGTCCAGTATAGATATTTTTTTGACTGAAGTCATATTATATTATAATTGAATCCATGAAAATGTACTTAAATTTTCTATTTATTAGTAAACCTATTTTACATAAAACACATGAAGAAGAGTTAATAATAAAATATTATAATTTTTCTACAAGATGAACAAAATGAAGAAACATAGTTTTCCTTAAAGTACTATGAAACAAAGAATAAAAATCACTGACAGTAAGAAAAATGATACGGGAATTAAACATGTCTCCATAAAGTTCTCATCTTTTGACTTTCAACTTTGACTCCAGTGTTATAAACATTCACATTAAATGAATATTTTTTATCTGTGCAAGACGGACATCATAAACAACTTAACGTAAAAATAAAGGGCTATCGTACCTTCAGGGCCGCGTGATAAGAAAAACAAAGGTCTTTATCAGCAGTGCAATAAGCGAGGCGTTGATCTTTTGAGGATTTTAAAAATATATGTACATACTTTATGATATAAATTTGTTCAAAGCTCGACACATTTTTACCAACTAATGAAATAACATCCATCGGTAAAGACAGCGGACACCTTCATGAATGTAGCAAATCAATTTTACTTCCAAATATTAATTGGATTAAATATATTGTGAATATCAACGTTGTCTGTACTAGGAGATTTATGTGAGGAACATCATTAACTATGGAGAAAAGTGTCCTAATTTTAGTTATATTGTTGTTTGTTACAAAAAATATAAATAATTTATACACGAAAGTAAAAAGAAATAAAAACTTTTTTTTAATATTGGCAGCAAAGGGTCAATTAAAAAAGAACTGCAAAAATTGTCGTTGATTTAAATTTGGAAAAGTGCCAATTTACTTTCATTTATGAAACCTTGAAATATCTTATTTTAGTACTAGAGTTCTTCATAGAATGACATAACTAAATAAATGTCGGAACAACAGTATCATTCAACCTGGCCAGTGGAAGTAAAGTAGTGAAGGCCCTAATTGAAGTCGACTTGGCTAAGTGATACTTAAGGTCTGATAATTTGAAAGCATTTCTCAATCCTTAATACCAGACGGATTTAAAAGTTAAATGTGAAACAGAGTTGCTTGAAAGTATTCTTCATTCGCGATCTGCATCAGGTAAACCGTATAAAGAAAGCTTCTATCATCTTTTTTTATATAAATAAACATTGGGAAACATTCAGTAGGATTTATATGTCAAGGATAGGATGGAGAGACATTAATAAGACAGCACGAACATACCTAGACCTAAAATTTTACCGTTACATCAATGTCTAGCTTATTCGGAAATCGAACCTGTAAATCGACAGGACAATTCACTACTAAAACTAGACTATTTAATGCTTAAAAAAAGTTCGCTTCCCGTATGTAAAAAGCAAGTTAAAACTCAATTTAACTATGAAAAACTTATTCTATATAGTCAAGCACTTGCGTAACAGAATAAAAATGCTATACGCATCGCCTTTCCTTCGATCAACACTGTTAGACATTGCATCATCGTTGCATACAACCCGCAACGCGTCGAAGCTCTATTGCACAAAATATGCAACCCATTAACATCCATAGACGCATCGGAATAAGACATCAATTTGTCTATATTTTTCCGTGGTAGTTTTACAATCTCTTTCGTAGACTCGATTCGCGGATGCATGCCAATTGGTAATAGTGCCCTTTCTATATCAATGTTGTGTCTATGGCTCGAGTATTAAATTTCAAGTTACAATTAGTTCGTTTCCTATAGACGACGCCATTTTTATTTTATGCACATGTGTCCTATTTGCTAGGTATGGTGACCATCATTTACAAGGGTAAAAAAACCGTAACTTAAACCCCATGGCATGGCATATGACTAACCAATTATTAGTGTAGCTTGTAGTACCTTTATACCTGATTATGGTGTGAAGCTACTTCCATTTGTTCTAAAGTATGGCAGATAAGTCTTTCTTACAAACTTACTAATTACTAGTAAATTATTAGATTTTATTGGTGGCCATAAGTTACAATGACAACTTTTCTGCAAGTTATCAATTTATTTATTCTAAGAATGTAAAAATTCAGAGGTGACTGAAATGAAACGAAGCTTTAACATGGAAGAGTTTATTTAATTTAGCCACTAGTCATCTATTGAGGTTTGAATCGCATCCAACATTATTTATCTTTGTTAATAATGACTAAAGCCGGGCTAGATGGCAGATATTTATACGGTTTGTCTGACCCAAGACTATCACTACACCTTTAACACCAACTAACTTAGCCGTGAAGAAATTTGATGCAACTCTGTGTTAGCATTTTAAAGGAGTTTAGTCCAAAGATAGTAAGAAACAAGGCATTCCATATTACACCTCAATATAGAATTAAATAAAACTATTGTTGTCTTCAAGTTTGGTTACCAAACTATACTACTACTACTACTACTATCCTAACATATTAATTGATAAGCATTGACACTCAACCAGATGCATTCCATACCCGTTTGCAACAAGAAAGCGCGTTAACACAAAGAACTTAGTCATATAAACCTGCCAACATAATAAAACCTACGTTAAAAATTCAAAATCAGAATGTTCGCTCGCGCGCTCACTGCAATCCGAAAATATCCTGCGAAATTTTTACGACATGCGCACTGCACTCCGTGCATGTGTGTGTGATCGCGCCGCTGTGCGCGTGCTATCGTGAAAGAAATGAGGTTATCTGAATGCGTTGTCATTGTTTGTGCAAGTGATACGTAGATAGTTTTTATTATAGCAGAGAATTGTATGAAGTATATAGAGTAGGATGAAGACAAATGACACGTATATAATATTATTGGTATTTGTTATTTTTTATACGGCCGTATACCGGATTTATCGCTTCGCGCGTAAAGTATCGGTGCCAGTAGCAGTGATATGACCACGGTAGTAATTTGTTTTTCTTAAAAATGTATATATAGTTTATAATAATGAAGGGCTAATTCCTACAGTATCAAATACATTATTATTAACATTTATGATTTTTTTTTTGTTACTATTACCGTTTGCGTTTCGCTTAACTATAAATTATCCATACTTTCCCAAATAATCGCAGTCAAAACTAAAGTAAATCTTTTTATATTAAACGTTTTATTAATGTTTCATGTTCGCTATTGTGACATATATTTCAGACACCCAAATCTTTCTCCTAATGTATTCCATGTATTGGTAAACCATATGAAAAATAGTATAATCGTTTTTGGGAGTGACAAGATAATACATAATACGATGGAGAGAGTATATACTTGTCGAGACTGGCGTCCACACCTCCGTCCGGCAATACAATCTAGAACATCTCTCAGCATGCTTGCTGACTACCAGGCTAAAGGTTATAACATAATTAGAGAGATTTATTTATAATAGGAACACGTCTCTTCATACATATACATATATGTTCTTGCACTATGCTATAAATATTCATACCTATATATTAGGATAAAACTTTATACCTCTTTTTCTCCGCTGTTTGTAAACAATTTTTTTGTCCCGGTTGACGAACATCAGTGTTATTATTAAAATATGTTTGGAAGCAGAACTTTATTGAATGATTATGGGAGAATTTCGACTTCTAGGCAACCACTACTATATATAAATGTGTATTGAAATATTGTCACAATAATTATTCTATATCAATATACATATCAGTGTGAGGCCATCAATAATTTATTTCTAAAACGTTCATTTGAAATACAATAATTTTGGATGGATAGTTGTTTTGTGATACAATTCCATAGACTATTTTAGTGATTTCTTAAATCAGGTTGTGCAGTGTTAAGGCTCTCACAGTCCGACGGCGTGTTAATCGTCAGCGATCGAGTTGAGAAGCGGTCAGAAGTCAGATCGGCGATCGTTAGTGGAAAAAAATTGTGTTCGCTTCCGTGCTTCCAAGCATATAAAATCGTTAGTTTTCGTGACTTTTCATGCGTAGTTAAGCCATATCGAAGGCCTTCGAACAGTAGAACTTCCGGTATTTTGAATGACCAACAACTTCTTCACTTATCCCCACTACAGCTTTGCACTGGACGCCTCAAGTCTCTTCAGTAACAAGCGGACACTTGCGACCTGAATTGTAAAAAATCTGTTAACGTAACAACACAAGCTCACACCACAAGGTGGGCTTCCCTATGTTACGGGTGACAAGGACGAACACGAACACGAATACAAGACATCCATGACTCGAAAATATCTCTTCAATTGACACATAAATATCTGCTCCGACCGGGAAACGAAACCGGGACTCGCTCAGCAGACGGGGCCGGGTTATCCCTTAATTTCTCTCCTAGTAACTCGCCCTTCGTAAATTTTATTGTTATATTAAAAAATAAAAATCACGTCTGTAGTAATTGTTACTGTTTTAGACGGTTTTTTTACGTTGTTGTAAGTTCACCACATATTCCTAACGTTTGTTGGACTATTATTGTAAAACAATCAAACTATTGATACATGAATTAAAATACTGGTGTTGTTTTTGAGATTATTGCTTTCAGACAAATAGACGAACATAAATGGTATTACAGATAAGTATAAAAAAGTATTCTGCATTAACCAGCTCATTTCTTAACTACTAATATAAAAAAATGATTCCTTATATTCTGACTTAGATATATATTTATACTGTTATAGTTTTACTAGTGTGACCAGACGGCCTGTCAGTTTGTGACTATAACAGATGACACCTCTACGTCAATCTACTCTGTGCTACTCACGCAGACAGACATGGCGCTTGTTGACTTAGGTCAGTGCCGGCGCTGTTTAAGTAATATGGTTTTTATTTCGCAAACTGCTGACGCTGAGCAAGTGCTATACTTGTACTGTTATAGTTTAAAAGTTTGGATGATGGTCGAGGATCAGGTTGTTTACCCGGCTGGGTGGATATTATCTTCCTTCTAGAAACAATTATGAAAGCTTTAAAGTGCTAATTGAAAATACAGGTTCCCTACTTCATTCTTGGATGGTAAAGCTCTGGTGATACTCGTACCTTTGGTGTTAAAGACGTCTACGGGTGGAAGGTCCACTTACCATCAGATCAATGCGTTAGTTACGCCTTTAGTGTTATGAACGTCCATAGACGGCGTCAGCTACTCACCGTCATGACCAGTTTGTTCGTTTACTAAGTGACATATAGATGGCGCTAAAATGAAAGAATCACAGAGCAATTGTTTCTATCAACTCATATCGTGATTATAAAGCTATTTTATAATACATTGAACAGTTAAACTTCGTCATTGTAATCACCGTCCATAGACGTTCACAATAACAAATGTTACAAATCGTTGGCGGCCAAGAAAAAAGTAGTCAAACCGCGTTATCAGTATGTGTTTTATATTTATAGTGAGGGTCTCCTGTACTGTCGATAAAGGGAAACTGTTTTATTCTGTATAGTAAAACAATGTTTTCTTTGAAACTTTTGCTTCCCTTAATTAATCTACATGATTGGGAGATAGATATGGGAAAATGAAGACATTGGGAAAATTGCATATGCAAAATTAATTGAATATGCAAAATTCTCAAAACATAAAATACTGGTAACATTTCGTGGGAAATTAAAGTAAAATATGGTAACAAAATTATACCGTCTATCATTGTTATTAACAGTAGCAGCAATTTATGTGTTAGACTAGTTGTATGAACGTTTATTTCCTGCTCGGGTTCCAATCCTGCACGCAACTTAATTTTCAAATTATTTGCGTATTGTAAATTAATTATCCGTTACGTCGGTGAACGAATAATATTAAGGAATCTCGGGGTGTTTTCAATACTGTTTAAAAACTTGTATGATATCTGTAAGTTGCGACCTGATTAGCGTAACAGTTTTTGGTTACTCTTTAATTTTACTTTTGCATTGCTCTAACCATCTATTAGCCTCTTAAAATCCACTGCTGAACGTAGGCACTCCGACCTTTTAGCCCTCTAAATGTAACGGCTTTTATGTTACTGCACCCAAGAAAATTACAATTACACGTGTTGTACAATATTTTCTGTACATTGACTTATAAAATTAAAAGCACACTAAAATGTAGTACGCTGCATCTTGAACCTCGTCGTTACCCACTAATAAGGGCACAATTCCATGTTATAAGTACATTCGTATCGACTTTAGTGGGATTCAAATAAAGCTTTAATTCGATTAAACGCAAATTATTGTAAATTCCTTTTGTAAATGAAGGCTTTAAAGGAAGTCCATACTCGCCCCGTGGGCGTTCGATCTAGATTGTGTTATCTTAACAACTATCAGAGTGAGACAACACCACTTGATATCTCGCTCGTACTGCATTAGAATCAATCTAACGCATTCTGACCACGTGTATGAGAAATCATCAGTTGACTCCACTATGAGTCAGTTGAAAAGCGACTGATTATATTACGCAAGACGTTCAGTGACGCCAGTTTGGTGAACGCGATGACGCTTTAGAAACAAGCTGTTCTACCTAAGCTGCTTATATCTGAGAAGTTAGCCATAATACTGTAAGCAGAGAAGTACCTAAAGAGGAGCAGAAGTTAAATTATCATCAATTATTTTGCGTTATTTTATTATCATTATAGTGTTATCTTAAAAAAATTGCTTAGAAAGCTTTTTAGTTTTTACTTTTCTCTTTTTACTATCCTTTATCATTCACATTCTATTTTATTTTATATGTACGTATTCATGTTTTTTTTGTCAATAACCTTGTAGTTGTATTTTATCTGTACCTTAAGTTTCTTACACACCATTGTCCTTAATTCCACTGGGTTGTCTGGAACAAATCGCTCGTAAACGACAAGGCCGCATCTTAAACACGTTACATTTTAAATCCGTTTCTAAAACTCGTTGCTGCGAAAGTAAAACCGCAGAAACTCATCAGCACATTTGAACGTGTGTCAAGATAGCACATCGATAAAATTATGCTATGAATAAATCTTTCATCCTAATAACAAAATCAAATAGGACCGATAAACGGTAAAGCACACTGCACCAAGGCCCCGTAAGGTAAACATGGCCCCGCGAGGTATCTGTAAACATGTTTTTTCTGCCAATCGTGAGTCAAACTGTCGACAAATAAGACTCGCTATGACATTACTAAACCTATTCGTCTCATCGCCATCACAACCCAATGCATCCACTGCTGAGAGGAGTTAAGGCCACAGTCTTCCAAGTATGTGTTGGCGTCTGCCAATGAAGTCTTTCACACACCTTTGATTACATTATGAAGGAATATTTGGTGAGTAGGTTTCCATATGAGATTTTTTTTTTCCACCGAAGCAAGTGAAAATTAATTCGTAATACGCACATACTTAATTTGAAAAATTTCAGATGCGTGCAATATTCGAACATTCGAAACTTGAGTCTCCCGGGCGAGAGACGTATGTTCAAAATATAGTATTCCTGGTATAGAGCTTTTAGGATATTCATTGAAAGGCGTATTTATCTTTCTAGCATGTAATAACAGAATGGAAATCTCCAACATGACGTTCCTGACAAGCACTTCTTCTCGATGCCCATTTACGACACAGAGCATTAAGCTATCACTACTGGTACTTACTGCTCTCACTTACTAACGTATTCTTACTGTAGTTGCCTTATTGTAACTTTACGAAGGGAAAAAATATAATTATTAGCACATGCAAAAGGCCGTGTTTATAACTATAGCTCGTGTTAATTACAAACCAAGTGTAGAGTTGGGAGATCCAACCGGCAGCGGTGCAAATTGATTTTAGTGGCGTGTTCGAATCCCGGCCGGCCAGACATTTATGAGACAGATGAACGTTTGTTCTCGGGTGATGGGTGTTTGTGATGTCATCTGTATCTCATATGCCACCTACAACACAGACTCCTAGAGGACGGGAATGTTTGAACTTTTATATAGTTAGTTCATTTAAAAATCAATTGTCGAATGTGTTTCAGCGCGTGTTTTCTATTATGGTAATAGTACGTTTACGATCAAAATATTTATAAAAATCATACTTATTTATAAAAATATACATAATATGCTTGGCTTGGGCCTCCTCCCACAGTTAGGGAGGTAAATGCAACACCTACTAGTCATGATAGAATGGCAAATTTCAAACACCTTTGAGCATTATGAAGAACTATCAGGTGTGTATATTTCCTCATGTTTTTGTTCACTAAAGTAGATAATCATTAACTGGTAAGGTAACATTAGGTGGGACCCACCTATATAATTTGAAACATGAAAGGCGGATTCGAACCGGTATCGCTGCTGTCCGACCGACCGACGTTCAAACCACTAGATTACCATTGCTTCACCACGCTGTTCCAGGATTGGTAGAGATTAGTGGTCAATACATGTGTAGGAAGTTGCATAACGGCGAATATTGCCATAACAATAAAAATTACTTGTCTGCTCTATGTTTTTGAAGTCTTCACAATTTACTGACGATCGACCATACAACTACTGACCGGCTCTGGCGTCATTCACCTCGGTCAATCATTAAGATAGACTTTATCAAAAGAAAAGCTATAGGCGCTTCTTACAATGTATATAGAAATAAAAAGTCAAAACCGTACATCATCCTACTTTCTTCTCTGTTTTCTTAAAATATTTTCTTTTTTTTTGTTTGATAGCTGAAGAATATTATCAAGATTATAATACTAAAGAGCTTTACAATTATCAAAGAAACAAAATGTAAATTAGAAATAGATCATAACTTAATGATTTTAGTTGAATTTCGATCTCTGGATGAACACTATTTATGATCATTTTTTTTATTAAAAGATTGTGGTTTTGTATAATCATAGTCCTCAAGCAAACAAATTATTTTAACTCGTTTTGAATTCGCTTTTTTTATATAATTATAATGAAAATATAGTAAAATCTAAACCTGAGTGGTCGTAAAACGTCAAAGATATTATGACAAAGGCGCAAAGAGTCTTGTTAATATAATTATAACAAAAATGCAGTTTAAAACAAAGTCCTTTATGAAGGCGGCGTTACTCATCGACCGTCTTATTATAACCGCCCTTGGGCTTAAAGGTTAGCCGTAAACAATGAAACAAATATCTGTATCATGTTATAATCTGTGAGGCTTAAAAATATATTTGGTTGTAAATTATGAAAATAAAAATAAAAATCTCCCTACACGTTGAAGAGATGTTGAAACAATCTCGAATTGTTTGTCTGGAAATTATTCTATATTTGAACTGTCCATAAATATTTGTCTAATAACAAAACCTAGCTGATTTTATAATTAGATACACAGGGAGTCATTTTGAAATTACTTAATAATTTAATTATCCCTTTTTACCCCTTTTTTACGTTGCCGTCAAATTATAGCGCGCGCAGGAAGTGATAACTTGTTAATTGTCACTTTGACACCTGCTTGTGTATTTTTAATCTGTTGACAGACGTCATTTCCTGAGGTGTGGGAAAGCACACTTGGATTGAAACTTCTGGAATTATATTATATAACGCTTAACTTCGTAATAACACTTTAAATTGAAATATATCAATAAAGTGAGCGAAGATATTAAATTTAGTATTTTAGGTGATTATTCATCATTAATAAATAAATATGGAATGTCGTGATTTGTCCCACATAATAATTATGGGCACATAATATACATTTTTTGATGACGTAAAAACTTCGTATTACACATACATCTGTGCTTAGCCGTACACGTACAAAACGATATATGGAGTAAGAAATCATAAACACAAATAAGACGATTAAAAATATAAACTTATCGAATTAATATATCATTAAACTAGATATGACAAAATAATAAGTCGAACGAACACCTAGAAAAGTACAATTATGTTTAATTTGTCAAGAATACGACGCGTGCTCGCAATTAACGTTGAGTTATTGCAAAAGATTATGACATAATAAAAATAAAGATACGAGAGCGGGGCTCGTGGGTAAAAACTGTGTCATCGGGACAGATTAAAAATAAACTTCGACCTGTAAATAATTGAGTCAAGTTCGCGCGCTTTTTTCTCTGTATATGTCGACAAGTCGATTTATAAGCTACTCTTTGTATACACTGACCTTGATAGTTACATTTTTATTGATAAAGAATCACGAACATTACAGAATCCAACTGTATTTAGAAGTCTACTGGACATAGGCCTAGACTTATTCCGACAAGCATGAAAATCACAATGATTGATGGACTAATATGTAACTATTCGCTTTAATCTAGGAACGACCGAAGGGGGAAGGAGTACCCTTTCCTAGTAATTAGCTCGAAGTGCATTCCGCCTTGTTGCCCATTATAGTGGAGGGGTTCATGCCCAACCTAACTGTCAGAAATTCCTGTCACCTGAAGGTCACCGATATGGCTTAACTATTTGACGATACCAATCACGAAGGTACCTTATCGGGCTCTCGGAAGCATGAAAACGGTCACCCAGTCGACTACCCACCCTGTCCGTATTTGCTTAGCTCGGTCTATCTCTTCTGATAAACAGCCGTCGGACTGGTAACGCTTCAATGGTTCATTAACTGTAATTCACATGAATTAGTCTATGAGTCTACACCGATATACGGTCAAGAGAAGCAGTTGGATTCACAGCAGGTATCAGTTACGATACTGGTTTTGTTTTACGTACGTTTTAGCACAAATGACTGTGACGTATTCAGTGAGTCCTTTATCTGTAATAGTTCATTTTTTATGTCCATAATTATTCCTCGCGGGGGTTGTTCAATCGAGAACTAAATAAAATTAAAAAAAAATTCGCCGCAGTCCTTGCTGGTGTTACGAACACGATTAATTTTGATTTCCTGTCACATACAGTTGAAAGGTCGGGATGTTTTGAAAAACGCTGCAGTAACTGGATTTGGTGGTTTGATTTCACCCATCCATCTATTTGAATGTGCACTCGATGTGAAATAATATTAAAAGTACAACTTTTGTACAATAATATTATCTATAAGTATTATTTGGTGCTACAAGATTTGAAGCGCCAAGTTATAAATATTTGTCGGAAAAATACTGCATATTATTTTAATTTATTGCTATAAATATTGATTTCTGTTTGTTTAAACTAAATAACAATTTCGCAGTTTTTCTAATTTAACTAATTACCACTCTGCAAATATACATTTTCAATCAATTTATTTTCTGCTTGGTAATCTATTTGTTGCATTCCATATAATATCCGAAAACATCTGAATTTATTCATATGTCAATAAATAGTTAACAATTTCTGTGACACTGACAACGCGTCTGTTACAAACATGGCGTTCATAATCGCGTCGCATTTATTACCATACTATTATATTGCAACAATCGTTTTCAAAACTAAACAGCTCAGTTTAAAAGATCAGACTTGCTCAATAACAGCACGCGGACGTTGAACTCAATTTACAACTAAACATTACCGTTAGCAGCATGTACAATATCTCACGACACTTACCGGGAACTGAACCCTAGACCCCGCATCATACCGTATCAAAACCATAAATTCTTTACAATTTCTTCGTTGCGTGATCGAAACGTCTAGTTCCACTTTCTAACACGCGTGAAAGGGATACACTGGCGAGCGTTTACATTGGCAATTCTTAATTAAATATACGTTCAAAATTATGTTCGTTATGCCTTATTATATACCTGAAAACAAACAATTTGTGTATGAAAATTATTTTGAAACTCATACTATTATTTATGTTTTCCTAATTAGGACGTTATGTTAGTATTTTGCTCTATTTCCTGTAATTTACGAGCACATGTAATACCGGAATAATTTTAATTTTTAATCTGCCATCCAATATTAAGTCATAGTCGGAATCGAAATTTAACATTCAATTCGTATATTGAATAGTTTAAGAAGGTAGAATACACAAGCAGAGACACGCAGATATTTCAGCGAAGGACGTATTTTTGGATCAGATTCATGACATTTTAATCTTGAGTTAATTCATAAAACAAACAACAATAAATACATTGCTATGTTGTCGCACACAATGAGAAAAAAATAACTGAAGTTTGTGAATAAATAAAATATGCTTGACAAGTTCATAATTCGAGACGTTAATTTGAAAATGTCCTTTTCACGTGATGTAAGCTTACTAATCCATAACTCATTGGTGAAACGACATCTATGATATTTGATAGACATTAGGGGAGAGGCAGCTAAAACAAATCTCAAAGAAGTACAGACCGCCCAAAATAAGATCTTAAAATTATAATTACGTCACGATTATAAATGTCAAATGCACAATCAATCGATGTGTAAAATAAAACATTTTTTTTATATTTATCAGAGATACACTTATAAAACCTGCAGAGTATTTTAAAATCTTAACGGGTATAACTCCAACATATATTGCATATAAAATAAGGGACCATAAAATTCACACCACAAATAGGGTACACGTAATTTAGCACCGACACGAACGCTGTAAGGCAAAAATGTCATGTTTGAAGAAGCACATTTTTATAATGATTTACCAAACAAAATTAAAGATGTTAGAACCATACAGTAATTCGAAAAAAAAGTTATTCATCAGTAAACCTACGACCAATGACACTGGCTTAACGCAGTAGATTGTAAGTTTATGTTGTAGATTGTCATATATAAGTTAATATACAGTAGATATTTAATTGTAATACATACATTTCAAATTTTAATAATTGGAGAAGACAACATATTTAATATATATTATCAGTATCACTTAAGGTGCAGATTTTTTCTAAGTGTGTAACTGAAATCGATTTGTTGCATACAATCAAGATGACTAATACAAGTAGCATCATTAGTGATACGTCGCTCGATAGTCTATTTGAATCAAGGAATTACGCAAGATAGGCGTGGCACATCATCGACTATGTAGTCGAGTCATTAAAACATTGAGATTATTGGACCCAATCGTCCGTGAACTAATTGCTATTAGGAAACTATAGGTTTCTACTAAATATATAATTATTCGTATATTCCACTAGACAAAAAATTCCCACTATATCCTAGTGCCTTGATGGTAATAAGGTAAGCTCCATAACACTGGCTGGTACATAGCCCTGCGCCATCCAACAGAAAAGGCAAGATGTTATATTGATCGATGATTAGCACGGTGCACCGTGACGGCGGTTAAATTCGACTCAGTAATGGAAAGATACTACGAAGCGATCCATAATTATATGCCTCATATTTTTAAACAATATTTTTCTCACATATTTGGAAGCGTTTCCTTCCTAAAGGCATTGTTATATTTGGAAGTTAATATGAAATACTCACAAATGGTTAAAAATCAATTTGATAGATGGATGCCTACATGTGTTCGTCTCATCCATATTAGTAAAAGTAAAATGTCCATATATGTATGTATTTATTAGTGGGCACAGTTTAATTGGAACAATATTAGGTTGGGCTTGCTTTACAAAGAAGAATATTGTCAGATGCGGGTCAAACTATATTACTGTATATTGATTAAATACTTCTTTTGCGTGACCAGTAACCATATTTGTTATAGATAGTTCTGGGGTTTTAATATATACTCGTAGTTATACGTGTACGTTTTCCGATATAACAATAAATTTTAGTCACGAGAACTATTAAATCGATCCGAACGAGTAGGTATCAAGAGCTCCATATACATCTATTATTATATCATAATTATACGAATTGTATTGTTACTAATACAATACAATTCGTATAATTGGAGTCAATTAAATAAAGTAAGTATTTATATACTTAAATAATTTATATTTTTGATTAATGTTGACACTCCTTGCAATATACCTGTTTGATGTATATTTATTGTACAAAAACTCAAGAATTTCTATTAATACTGTTTTTAATTATATAATCTTAAAAATACCTAAGTGTATACAAAATAAAATAAACGTTGCGTTTGCTGTACTAATTCTCTGAAAAATGTGTTTCAGTTAAGGAAACTACCATTACTTTATTTTTAAACCATTTAATCGTTTATTTGATTCATTTTCCTTATAATATTAAGTACATATATAATGTCATAATATATTATAGTGCGCGTGTTCCGGTCTAAAACACTCGTGTTTTTAAATGTCACTATGTTTTTCCCTCCCTGGGAATATAATTTTATTAAAAATGATCGCTTTGTACGACAGGTAAGAGACTTTGTATTAAATTTTAAATCGTATTGTTGAATAACAAAGATATTTATGTTATCTTAAATATTATTTTTTGCTTTTATTATTGTAACAAAGTTCTATTAATATTTCACAATAAGCCATGTATTCATTTTCAGTTCTTTCATACCACTCATAGTCTCACTTTTATCGTGTTTTAGATATAAACTGCGATAAGCAATATATATGATAGATATTGTGTTTATCTAGCACTTTAGTTAAAACTATGTAGTTAGGAATCCCAGTTGATATATTTTTCCTAGTCCAATACAATTAATCAAATATTTTAAATTATTAGATAAATATTTATTACAGTTTTAATAAAATTTGTATTGTATTATTACATTAATCATAGCTTTTATATTTTTAATTTCAAAATTATGCTTAATATATTTAATAAGAACTTTTTCAGTGTAATTTTTTGAATGCTAAGAAATTCGAATGCAATGAATCGTTAATAGAATGAAAACCTTCGCACACCCTCACCCTTGCAATAGGATTCCATCAGGATCTAGGATCACAAACAGATATGATGAGAGAACATTTTTTTTTTTTATTTACCTGTCGCGTAAATATCTGCCACGGAAATCCAAACCTACTTTATCATTAGCCGAAGTCACTACAGATTGTGCCACGGTGTCGTAACACGTGATTATTACAGGTAACATATTAAAATTGACGAACTAGTATTACCACAACCATCATTAAGTGTACTGAACATTATAAATTTGTGTGGCCTGCAGTGCAGAGTTGCGTGCCTGAAGTCGTTTCTTTGGAATCATACGGAACGAAGGGTTTTCAATAAATATAACCACGTATATACCGAGATTAGGCCAAGATTAACTTTCTTATAGATGAAACGAGCTAATAAATTTCTTTTAATGTTATATTTATAATATTTATGTAACTACTAATTTAGTAAAGTGTTCCTTAGGGAAACTAGGAAGTCTTAATACTAAATACATTGATGGTCACATAGTCACCTCCTACGAGAGACTAGTATGTAGTTGGTATCTACATACACAGTTAGGACATCACAAACTACCAAAACTGGAGAACACATATTTTTATCTGTCACATTAGTTAAGAATCGAACTCCGAACCCTTTGCTGAGCAATCACGTGAACAACTAGGCAATGTCATATATTGAGTAAAACTTTCGTGAATTGTACATTTTTTTTATTTGAATAGTTTTTAGGTACTTTTTTTAGTTACATACAAAAATAGTTTTTTTTTTCACATAGGGCTTGACCGTCATCATGTTTCTATAATAATATGAAGCAAGCTGCTATAAGCCATTTTGGTTAAAAGCATATCGGTAGCCAGAACCAAATGACGCTGTGCATCAGTGTTCTTCTTTATGCTCGATTAACATAATTAATATCTTTGAACGATACTGCGCGTTTAATTAATATAAATGGCAATTACTTTACCCGGAGTTACGGTGCCATTGTAGTCCACTGACGCATCGTTTTGCTGGATAACTTGCGATGATACGAAACAAAGTTTAAAACGGAATATGTTACTAAAAAATACAAATGACATGAAGTTAAAGTTTATTAAACCAGCAGCTGTTCCGGCTGCGGTAAACGTTCTTTATCGTACATTTTCGAGTGCAATACTTTTCAGTAAAAGGAAAGAAGGAATCAATTAATATATTTTATTTTATAGATTAGAAATACACGTAACTAATCCAAATAAATTTAATTATAGAGTTTCTACATCGGATTTCCTTTGTCAAGATAAATTTAATTTTAATTGAAGTAATACATTACAATGAATTGTTAGTTTGTTAAATTAATATCATTTAAGTTATTGCAGGATCAATTTATGTTAGTTAACTGTTACTCATGATGTTTATTTAATTGTATTTATAATTATACTGTAGTCCGTAGAAGGACATTATAAAGAGAGAATAAAAATATATGATTTTAATGGTATTTTAATGTTCTTGCAAAATTTATACACACTCGTATAATTAAATTCTAACAGATCGATTTGGGTACATCAATGATATGCGAGTAAAACTATTACTAGGGGCCTTTATATCTTATTGAAGGAGTTTTTTTATGTTCTAACAATAGTTTTTATTTGTGTCTATTTGTATGTGCATTTGTGGGCACTGGTCTCACAAACGGTTTAACCGATTTCGTTATGGTTTTCACCAATGTATTGGAGTAATTATGCTTTCATTTAAATCCGCTCATAAATGAAAAAGTTATAAATCAATAAATTTTTAATTCACAGAACGAGAAAAGACCAGTCCTAAAACAATACATGTGCTATATCCAAGTGTAAAGCGTTGACTTTCTGAAGCGAAGCGAAGTCGGTTTGCTTGTGGGTAATACAATTACATAGACCGATTTTATTTAATATTTTATGCATATATATTGTTATATGTGTGTGTGCACGGTTCACCTACCTCTCGATGTGAAGTCTCCAGTCGTAGGTCTGCTGGAATAAATATCTTTAGATATAAGGAGTACCTTTGTACATTATTAAAAACGTTAATATTACATTTTCCCGAGCATGTGTGTACATTAATAAAAAGATAAATAAACGATTTTGTACTACTAAGAAAGTGACTGCAACGAAATAGCTGTATAAAACTGCAGTATATGATATGAGAACGTATATAGATGAATTGATCTTAATAGATATAGAATTCAGCATTTATGACATCGCAGGTTTCGACACCTTTTGTACCGAAACACAGGTTTGCTTCGCATTATTTTAGTAGTATAATAGCGGATGTGATCATGGTGTCGCCTCGAGCGAACTTTAATTTTTGGTTTGGTCGGTCATTATAAGGTATTTGGAGGCTATATTCTGGCCATATTATGGAGCTCCGTTACCGCAACGGAAACTATCGAATATTCGAAATAAAAATATATCCGAAATCGTAACCGAATCCGATAAAAATAATTCGCTCAGGGGCAGTCGAAATGAGAAACATTATGCCAGGTTTTCATACACTTGTCGCGTCGCTATCATTTTATACATTTTTTATTATTTAACTTAAACGCTATTGTTTTATTCTGTTATTATAATCACACAATACCTAGAAATATAGTTAAACCTCGTGAACATAGTATATTATTTTTCCAAGTTGTAAATCATCTAATATCCATAATCGAAATTATCAGCAAAGCTTTTCAGCAAAGTACCGTAACGATAAATAATAAACTCACACTAAAATCTTATACACATACTTTAGTACGATACTTAATACATACTTATATTATATACACATTACGGGCTTTTTTATTTATTTCTTATCATTGTTATGGTATGTAATAAAGAGTTCTATTATTACTATTGAGATAATATTCTAATCTATTTTCTCTGCGTCGAATTTGGCATACACATATCCAATACGACGAACAATAAAGACAGTTTATAGTGTCTTAATTCAATATCTAAATCCGACCTCAATTCAACGACACACAGTTGTTCGCTTAATATCAGGAAATTAACCCAGTACCCTTACATCCTACACTACTACCTGGATACCCCGTAGATCCTCGTATAAAAGTTGCCAAAACTATACGTCCATGACCATTCCAGCTACAGTTTGTTTCCAAAGCACGATGCTACACGTCAACAGACCGGGTCGCAGTAAGTGCCGCTATAAATAATTTTAAGTCCCTATAATTCCGCCTTATCTGGCGTACAGTTGGAAAGCAATTTCTTTGCCATGGCAAAATTATAGGACGCCCCGGGCGAAACTTAACACTGCCACAAGTTATGCGCTGAACATACAGACCGACAGTGCCAACAGCGGCACGCGAGCCTAATGTTACATATACATATATAATTCCTATTTACTTTTATTTCAGTTTCAATAATCTACATCACGATCTGATATGTTACTAGCACGCGATGTCTTCTGCTTTTTATTCATAACTTGTGACGAGTAAATTGTATTAACAAGGCTTTAAATGCCTCAAATAACATTTGAAATAAGTACTATACTCAAAATCTATTTGGGCAATTTATACATTTCGATTATTTGGTTATTATTCGATCCCAACACTGTCTAAATATTTTTTTAACTACGCCATATGCCAATTGAACAAGCCTTCGATCTTTTTTTTGTGTCTGGAAGCTTGACACTCTTTAAATAATTTTAACCTAGAAGTAGTCATAAGAGTGATTTTACTCTTTTATTTATTTGCCGAATATTCATGTGCCTCTATACAATTCTATTCAGGTCCATTCTATTCTCGATAATCAATAATCGATATCGATTCTCAGGTAATTTCTCCACACATCACGTTCAGAAAAAAAGATTTCGTACCAAAAATAACACAACTCTGATGTTTTTGCTACGCAAATTAAACCTTCACGGACGTAGAAATCCATTCGTATTTCTAATATTACATTACATGATCAAGAGAGCTTGCTTTGTCAGATATTTTTGTTAGCATCAAGTTTCTAAATATTTTTTTTACATCTAATATCACATCAGCGTAACAACAACATATTACCCCCAACAAAATTCTACGTCGCCCATAATGGTGGGACATTTGTCACCCTACTACAAATACCTCTCCCACCATCTACATAGCCGCCAATCTTTGTTCTAGATCTTCATGCACAAAAACGCCATGCAGATGCACGCGAGGGAGCTCCAGAGGGGGTTGGGGGGAGAGGTGAAGCCCCACCAGTGCCAGCAGTGCCTCAAATCGTTCAGCTCCAATCACCAACTAGTGCAACATATCAGGGTCCACACTGGCGAGAAACCGTACAAGTGCTCCTACTGCGATCGAAGGTTCAAGCAGCTCAGTCATGTCCAGCAGCACACCAGGTTACATACAGGTCAGTGATTAGTGCCGGGTCCCAAAAATAGGAACAGCAGAAAGCCGGACAATGAATAAAAACTCATACTGGAGTCAAATTAGGACTCTTAAAATCCGTGAATCGATTTCATGGGTTTATATATCACCCAGAAGAAAAAGAAAATTGTTTTTAAATAAAACAACCAAATAATGTTCGCCAATAATGTGGATATGAGGGATAATCATTGAATATTCAATTTAACGCCTTTCAATAACAGTGAATCAATTAGAAGTTTTGGTTGAACTGTGTATTGTAGATACTTATATTCAAATTAAGTTACAAAATACTGTTTACACGAATATGTGTTGAAAAGTATCCTTTGTAGCTACTAAAATGTATCAAAGAACAGGTACTTATCTTATTGAACGTTTGAGTTACCTACTTTAAACTTTGGATCGATCTTAGGTCGACCATCAAGCGAATAAATATACCAACTAAAATATGGACGCATACATCTTGCATACGGGATGTGTCTACAATTCCAAATTTAAACGTGGCCGCCATTATAAAACAGATTCGCATTACGAGATATTTCTGAACTAAAAATATCGTTGTACCAATTCTAGGGCTTCAGTACATTCGGTGTTTAAGTGTTATTTTCTTAATTTAAAGTTAATTAGAATGACAGTTTGTTATTTTTAATTGCTATAATGAAAACAGTCTCCAAATGACATTAAGCTGTATTACTGTTAGCACTAATACTATTCGTATGATGGATTTAGTTCGAAAACACGTATGAGTAACTATTATTAACGTTATTATA
>DWPT01000371.1:0-25311 GCA_018251895.1 Agathymus mariae mariae
TTCTAAATTTACATATGATTCATTATCATAAAAGTCATCCATGGCTTCAAACGGCAAAAGATATGTCAAAATGACGTGTGTCGTATAATGTTGAATTGTACGGTGTGGTGTGGGTAACTAACTACGTGCCGTTGCTCAATGTCGTTACCGATACTTCGAGCTTTTGTTGTAATGGACGCAAGGAAATTATTTGAATACTTTCATACAATGTTATCATCTCCTCGAAGATAATATTAACTTAATTTATTGCAAATGGCATTTATCTATTGCATTAAATTGTCGATGGCAGTCAGAAAGGGACGGCACTATCGATCGAGTGGCATGCTTTATGTTCAAATAGTGAAACGGCGACAGCAACCATTTAAATCCCACCATCTTTTATGACAATCGCTTGCTCGAAAAGCGAAATAAAGTCCTTACGTTTATAAACATCGAAGAACAATGGACATGCCGATTGCAACACCTCAAAACTGGCTCAATTTTATTGTTATCGCTGCGCATATATCACGGTGGTGCCCGGAATGCAACATTGTCTACGATGTTCAGACTAGGCTAGGCGCTGATAGCATCCGTCGAATGCGCTCACCGATATAGATCATCAACATCGTTCCGACTCCATCGTCATGCAGACTTACGTACGGTCGGTATCTCCCGCAAACATCAACGCACGTTGAAAAATAGCCCACGGAGAGAACCGGCGCGAAATCGAGACGGCATAGCGGCACTACCGCAGGGCACCGTCAAGTAGGCCACCGATTACAGCGTTTCCTCAAAGTTATTAGCCGTCGACAAAGGCCGCGGCTTGCTTGCGGTGGTCGCGCAGCCGCCGGCTACACGCTCTCCGTCATGAAACGTACGTCGGGCGGTTTCACAGCGTTCGAATTACACATCCGCGGTCGTACCTCTCATTCGAAACGGACACCGTAACTCGATAGTCTTCCGAGCGACTCTCTACTCTCACCCAGCCGATAAAAGTGCAGAGCGGAACGCTTCCTAGTGTAAAACTCCTGTGGATCAGTTGCGCCGGAGTTTCGTTTCTATTGTGTGGTACCGGTGAATGTGTCGCGATTCGGTCGTGTTGCAGTTCAGAGGGCAGCCGCCGTTACGGCGCCGGGCTCTCACAATGGAAGCGAGAGTTGGCTCCCGTGTATTTAGCTTCCGTAGATTGCTATCGCACCCTCGCCACTAGAATCATTGATACACGACTTCCGAGATACGAGCCAGACTCTCCATACACGCCGCTTTGAATCTATTGTTATGCAATTACGATCTATCTGGATCAAACTGTCGATGCTGATAATAAAACCGAAGAACGATTTAAATGCATATTTATATGACTACAGAACGTAAGGAGTGTCGTATGATAAATAATAATAAATAAATAAACTTCATACAATAGGCTTAATTGACGACAGTCAGTCGTACACCGCAGGATGTTATCTTAACATGTTAATTCTTATGAAGCACCAATTAAATGCTTGTGGTATAGAAATAATTTGATTCCTTGAAAATTCCAGGATAAATATCCTTGTTTTTACCACCCACTGCTTCTGTACATTTAGTAGATTCGTGTTTGCACATCCTCATAAGAATTTCGAAGAACGAAGAAGACACGTACGTTTCGTGGGTGAGTACAACCTCGATTATGCCAATTTTTGTTCAAAACAATGGACAGAATGTCCATGAAGATTGTAATTTCTTATGTACATAAATAAGCTTATTACCTTGTATTGCCAAGTAAAACGCCCTCGACTTATTTAATTTTATAGATTCACATTTACGTTAATTAATTATTCATTGCATAGGTTATTTAGCTTACGAGATAATACCGCTATATACAAATTGGGCATTGGAAGCTTTTTGCGTGTTATTTTGAACACGGCAATTTAGTGAACTGGTCTAGTGTAATAATATTTAAATTCAAATGTCTAATATTTAAATTCAAATTTATCAATGTCTTATTAATTGTTCAGCTTGCAAAAGTATATAAAATTGTATACTTGTTTATTACAAAACTCTATGATAGTCTAGAGTGCTTCAATCCCGCCTACATTATGTTAGGTTTATCTACTACCCTGACAGGGTCGCTACCGCGGTTGGAAATACGGCCATTTATCAAGATCTCTTTCCAAACTCTTGTGCAGCCGTTGACTGACATTCGCCATTTACGTAATAGAAGCTATGTTCCATCGGTGTTCGACAAGAAACTGCGTAGTAGCTTTGATACAATCAATGTCAACTCCTTATGAAATCTCCGATGGTTGCCGGCGAGTATTGCTATTGATGGAGTAAATTTTGCGAAATTTTAATACTCGAAATGAAATATTAAAGTCTTAGATCCTTTCACAGTTAAAATGCAACAATAAATCTTAATTACTTAACATTGTTTGCTTTGCAGACAGAATGCCTTTGTATTCTTTGCGAGACGCGTGAACTGATTCCTCGTGCAGCGCTAAATCTCCCTTTCTTTATCTACTCGACATGGCTTACGCTACAGTGCCCTGCTACTGTCTCCACGAAATCTTAATAATTTACAATGTCAGAATTCCGTTGCCTTTGCTAGCATCGGTATATCTTTTCACCGAACAATGGGGCCGACTAACCGAAGATTAGTTCAAAGTGTCGGATATTTGCATGAGTTCTGACCCGCGGGGCCATTGTTTCCTTCAATTTGAATAGCCGATAATAAATGAGCCTTCAGCGTGTTTCGTAAGTGGAACGAAGGCAGTAAGTCCCCGATCTTTAGAAATGTTTACCTGATACTTGCGGTTGTTAGGCGGTTTCTCCTATGATTTATAACTGTTGTAGAAAATTTGTGGAGCAGGTAGTGGAAGGTTTATTAGTTAGGCTTTATTCAGGCCAGGTGCGGTCGATAGCGTTCGGTATGGCCGTTGCGTTCACTGTTTCTGATTTCTCGCCTTTATTGCGTTTTCTATTGTTTTGTTTAGTAATGTTTCCAGTCCAGTCGTTATCTCTATTTTCAAAAGTCATTATTGAAATATACGGCCAAGTCAAAACAATAGCCGCACCACTTAAAAACATTAAGCTCTATGAAGCGGCACACATTGGACTCTCACAATGCGTGTACGAAACGAATGCAGTCGGTAGGGAGTGCACTGTCAGTGACCCTGGATGCCGCGGTCCGATGGCCATTAATTATTCTATTACAGCGATGGCACCAGTGATCGGTGCGCGCGCGTATGCTTTTGATCCTAGCGTGCGCTTCAATTCACTTCATTACTCCTCATAAATATAGGAAAAAGTTTGAAATCATGCTCAAATTAGTTTTCAATTTTTATAATAGGTACATAAAACCAGATTAGGATCCTATTTGATACTTTAAATTGTTAATAAATAGATATTTAGTAGCCCTGTAAATTCCGATCTCGCGTTACACTATAATTTTATTTTAAAAGCTGTGCAAAGCTTTAATTTTTTCCAAAGTAATTTAGTTTTGTATAGTTTGATAAGTAATAATATTTTTTTCCATTAAACTAAAATCAGGAATTATTAAAACCTCGAAAAATATATTATTAAATATAATTAAATTAATAAGTATTAAGATGGTTATCAAAAATCAGTTACCGATCGGCGTTCCGAATCTATAATGTTTCCAAATCCGATCATCTGGTTAATCCGCTATGATTCAACGAAACAGCACTAATGACCATGTCGACCAGTCCCGTTCGTGACCCCGGTCTCCCTATTAAGGGGAAATGGCACCTTCGTGATCTGCGTGTTGCGTCTGCGCGTGCACCCCTTACCCCTCTCCCTTCCCAACCTATAGCGCTAAGTGGCCGTTGATGAATGAGTGTTCGGAAGAAATGGATGGCCAATAGATCTCTTTAGTTGAGATAACGTGAAATGGTCTTATCGTCGGAGGCAGAGCAATTTGTTACGTTATTAGTCTAATCTAGTTTTAAGTGCTCCGCGCGGATGATCGAGATGCTTGTTATGCATTTTATTATAGTAATCTAGTTTTTTAATAGCGGACAAATCGAAACGCCTATAATTAAGGTTAATATATTGCTAAATTACTCAATATTATTATTATTTACTTGGATGCTATACGTCCATGACGAGTCTATTACTCTGAAGATTAGTGCTTACATTATCTGGTAACTGCAGAGCTATTAATAATTCTACTTTATTACAAAGGAGAGAGGGAGGATGTTGATAAAGCGCTATTCACTAATTATGCATGTTTTATTAGCGTAATAGATGTTATATTCGTTATGGCCTGAAACGTTCACCGGTAAAGACGAAGTTGTATGCTCATCTTAAAGATAAGGTATATACTTTAAAAGTGTTCAAAAATAAGACCCATGAAAAACGTGTTAATCAATATTAGCTATTAATAATACAATTTAATTATTCATATTTAATTTCTGTTAATGTCGTACATTATGGTGCTTTGTTGATAATTACTTAGTTATTAGCTTCTTGAGTAATGGATTTTTTCCCATATATCAAAGTTGTCATTAACTATCGAAGCGGATGCCAAAATGACCAACCTCCACGTCCGCGAGCCGCCTGTATAATCTGTAATGACCGTGTATTTTTTACATCATTTCGTTTTCGGGTTAATGTGTCATACTTCATTAGTGTTGTTTTGTCGAGTACCGCTATACGCTACGGTTTGTGGATATGACCATTCCCGTGGCAAACGTTTTACTTATTCGGGTGGCGGTATCCGCAAATTCATTTCGCGGTAGTGGGAGCAGAGCTGACCCTGCAATTAACTCCGACCCGTGGTTCCGTTACAAGTTAATTGGCGTGGTACTGATCGTACTATCATATCTGCCGCATCACCTCGCGGTACATTGGCCCTAGTCGATAGATCGGCTTCTAATTGTTCTAATTAACCGCATCCTCCTCGGTGGCGATGGTGTATGGAAACCGACGCGGTTCTGTTGCGTGTTGTGCTTACTTCGATTACAATCTGTTGTGATCGTTCATTTTACCAGATATCTTACTTCACATATGCCATAAGATATTGCCTTGAAATTTCAACCACGATGAATTTTAAGACTTTCGTTTGCTACATCACGATAAATTTCATATGTTATAACTTCTACAAATGTATTCTTGCTCGACAATTTCATATCGTTGCCTGAATCGTGAAAAGTTTCGAGTAAGTCTATGAAACTTGTTGACAAAGTTATTAATCGTACATAACTCAAGTAGAGTGGAGCATCTGTCGAAATTATCATTTCTCTCCGCATGCCATAGTGCCTGGAACATCTGCAATTTTTAAGAGTTCCGAATCCATCCTGGGATATTGTTCGTGCAACATTGGAAATTGAGCGTATGAGTGGAAAAATAAAACAATTAGCGGAATTTTATAAAAATTGTGACCCGAATAAAATGTAACCCGAATCTACTTGCAAGTTTTTCGAAGAGATTTGAGTACAGGTAACAAATCTGAAACCAGTGAATGCCAATATCTTGTCAACCGCTGACGTAATTTATGTCGACAGGATAATATGAAATGGAGCGTAACTATTAGATAAAGCAGTAAAGTAACATGTCAAGTTAGCTCCTGCCAGCGGTGAAGGTACAACACAATGGAATATTTCGCTCGCTATTAGAATACAACTACAAGGTCGCAGCGATCCAATTTGCTATTTCAAATACCAATCGTGCCGAATAGGTTAAATCTTAGAAAATCACTTGTCTTATTGGTTTGAGTGTTGATATTTTGACATTTAATTGAGATTATAATTTCTTATGTATTTATTTATAATTGTGATTGTTTCACTTATATCCTATGTAGGAACTACATTGGGATCTTTCATTACATTAAAATACGCAATAATACGTACGCATTTTTTTTTTACCATTTTGCAATATTGTTCACATTTTAAGAAATAATCGAGTTCAAGTCTTAAGAGATTTAAGGTGACTTAAGGTCATAAAAGAATTTGTTCCATTCGGTATGTTGTACTTGAAAAAAATCGTGCAACTTGATCCAAGTGCAACTCGCACTATTAAGTCTTGGAACACCCAGTTTCTTCCTTATTTTGAAGTGGACTTGTGAAGGAATAGATTTCTTGCACCGTTAAATCCCGTACACGGAGCGACCGCTCAATGACTGGCGGGTCGCTGTGCGTCTCTTGACGTATACGCCACTCGCAGTCGTAATTAGGCGTGTCAGTGTCAATCGTGGAACGTCGGGCTCTTCGCGTCTCTTCGTGCTTCGTACTTCATACGTCATTCTGTTTAGACAAGCAAGTATTTGGACTTCCATGAAGTGATCTGTTGTTCAATTTTATAGCCCAATAGATGAGTGTCATGTCTGATAAAAGTTGTAAATTAACGCTATGAAGAGTTTTTATTTATTTAACTATGAAAATTCATCTAACAGTTTGTCTTTGATGTAAGTTTTTAAAACATTTATTATTTTATATGCGATTTTAAATACCAAAGGAAGTAATATTGAAAAGATTATGTGGAAACATCTTACGTGATGTTAGCAGAAAGTAATAATTTAATTCAACTTTCTCGCCAACCGGTAATACGATATATTATTTTTATCGGTATGAATAACAAGCGCTGCATCTAAAAAATATTTTTAATCATGTCGCATATCTATTAAAGCTGTCCACACATTATCATTTGGACCGCTATAAAACGGTCTCGGGCAGTTACGCTAATTTTCGTTTGGCCTACAGTGCCACTGTAATAAAATGCAAATAGCGTCAACCGATAACTCGTTCCGCTGACATCGATCTCTTCAGCTGCGGTGTCAAGAGCGCGCACCTCTTACAACTCTTCCGAATTCGCCCCATCATCGTATTGAAAAACCCTATCTCCACATTTTGTGTTGCGCCAAAACCAACTCTAAATATACAATATTAAACTACAAATTTCATTGCCTGTTAATTTTGTTTCATCGTTTGTGTTACAGATTATCACATAAAAGTTATTACTCTCGTCGAGGATGTTATAATTGCTGGTTCTCACTAGCCGCCCTCCGTATTTTTTTTTGAACAGTAAAACGGTGTGAACCTGATTGCTACTGGTGCCTAAAATATGACATGTAGTTATATTATAAATGTTTCTTGTTTCAACTTGTTAATTGAGTGCGTTAAAAGAGATGGACAAAGCATTAAGTTAATGAAAGACACTGGTGTCAAAATCAAAAAGGAATTGAATGCGAAACCAGTATCAAGGTAGATAACACTAAAAATAGACTTCTCAGAATCCTTCAAAAGTACCAGGCATCGATCAGTATCGAGTATCAATTGGAGTGGCGTAACGTGATAGTTTCGGTGGGTCGGTCGTCTGTATTATCATGCCTTGTGTTATCACGTCATAACGTAGGGCAAATCAAACAACTCAACGAATTACTCGCTCGTGTTCAAAATTAACTTAACGCTAACCGATTCAGAAATAAATACAAAAAGTCTTATATGAATGTAAAACAGTATCTATTTCGAATGTTGCTACGAAAATGTATCTTCACTACTTGTGTGTGTCCACATGCTTTTTATTCAGCATATGCAGTTAAAAGTGTTGTAGTACAAGATAATCTTTTAAGACATCTAAGTTAAAAAGTAAGTGTTAAGGAGTTTCAAATCGCTTATTGTAAAGTCATGGGAACGACACGAGTTAGCTCGTTGCATATAAATTTGCCAATTAGTGGTCTCGAGCGAGTCGCGACGCGACCGTTTGTCTGGCGGTTCGTGTTGAATGTTTGAATTTTTTTTTATTGTACGCAACGGTTTTGGCGATTAGACCTCGGTGCCGGTGAGTCACCGGGGTCGGTGTCCAGTGCCTCGGTCGCGGTTTGGCAGGCGCATAAGCAGGTGCCTTGGAATAATAAAACCTAGAAACGAAGTCGACACAGGCTGCTGATTTAAATAATGACAATATTCATCTATAATAAAACTGCTACGGGAACGAAACTGTGCCCTGTTCTTTTTTGAAAATAGTGTAATTGTCTTTGTTAACGGTATAGTGTGAGGCATAGGTTTTCTAAAAGAATGCGAGGGTCGTGTAAAATGAAAACAGTTGAAACAAAAATTGGTGTCCTAAAATTGAAGTTATTAAGTACTTATTTCAAAACGTTAAGAGTTGAATTTCAAAAATACAATAAATTTATATACTAGGTTGGCATTACACTCAAGTTAAAATGGCTTTTTGACTAACGAAGCAATTAATTGGATGTATATTATTTTTCAGGAAGTAGCAATTACAATATTGTCATGGGTCTATTGATTTTCTGTTTGAACAGTGTCTACGTTTACAAATAGCATTTATGTGCGTCGTTGTCTCAGCTTCCTATAACCCTTCTAGTTTTGTTATTCTGAGTCAAGTATACTGGAATCGAACACTAGCCATTCGACGGATCAAGCCAAATTCGTCTTTGTCTCTTTAGCATAAGAACCATCAGTAATTTACGCGAAACAATTTTCCATGCCATATTTTGAACTGTACACGCAAAATTAAACCTTCTGTTGTTCCTTCTGTTGCGAAGAATAATTTTGACATTACCTTGTGGTTTTATATGCGTAACCGTGTTGGCTGTATGTACGTATGCATGAATTACGTATTCGACCGTTGTTTCAACGGTCGTGAGCACACCGCGTCGGCTCTTATCACATTTATGTAAAGTGCTGATCTACGAATCGGATCTGTTTACCTTTTTACTGATAACATTAAAGATCAAAGACATACATACACATACTATATATACCTATAGATAGATATTTATTGTCAGCTCATTGCTGCAATTTTTGCCTACGTGTTGCCATCTAGCGGCATAGTTGAAAACCTTGATAGTAAACTTAACGTGTTAACCAACAATGATATGTATATGGTATGTATACCACAGCAGGTATTGTTTATTAATTAAAAATATATGAATATGTATTCATAGTCATCTATTTACCTAAGAGCTGATCTTAATAGCCTTGAGTTGAGTTTATTGAAAGTCCGTCCAGCTTAATGGACTTTGGTTTAGATCATGTATGATCATTTAATTTAATGCACTGTCGCATTTGAAATTATTATCACTTGAACGGTGAACGATCATGAAAACAAGACCTGCGTACTTTGAAAGTTCTCCATTCGTCACGAAAAAAACACGCATATGAGATCTGCTAACGCGCACTGGCCCAGCACTTTACCGTCTCTGCGACTAAACATTGAATTACCGCGAGTTTTGTGTTGTGGTAATGACGATGTACGAATGTAAATGTAATGGTTTGGAGTTTTATTTTTTTATTATACATTAACATGGGATTCTTATAAACTTCTACAATGTACATTTAAGAGCTAGATATATGTAGATTCAGGGGTATTAACCTTTTTTTTTTAAATTAATGACAATCATTTCTGACAATCGAAACAAGAAGCTCCCCATTGATATGGACCATCGCCCGTTGGTACTTTGCCTGTGTTACTAGCGAGCGGTGGTAGCGAGCGCGCCGTGCTGTCTGGCCCCGGTTGTCTCATTGTGTTTTCATTTTATTGTCTACAGTGTAGAGGCGACATCTCGGCCGTCGGGATTCCTCGCCGAACAATACATTACAATAACATTTACCACATTGTCTGTGTCCAACTGTTGGTATTACCGACGACGCAGTCTCTTCGTGCGATCGGAATGCGTTTGTCTCTACCGTAGAGTATGGTGGAGTAGAAACGGCCCTGGCATAGTTCTATGAACTAGTATACAGTAAATTAACTGTAACTAGTGTACAGTAAATTTTCAATTATTATTTTTATTAATTTACATTTATTTATTTTTATGCTTTGGCCAAAGCGTTATAATTAAGTATATTAAATTAGTAGTAAAGACTTTTAAATAAATAGAGGTTCACACATTCATAATCTTCGTGCTAGAATAAAATGTTGCACCTGTGTTGCGTGTGGTTTGGACATACGAAAAGGACATAAAAGTACCGAAAATCAAAATTTATCTTTACTAAAATATCATTGTCATTTATTCATTCATTTTATTTGTATCTATTTCGGTAGTAGTAGTTGTAATAGTACTAGTAGTGTGGTTAATATGCATATTTTGTGTAAACGAATGTACAGATGTACGTACGATTTGAGTGAGGTTTTGCTTTTCAAATTCATTCCTTTGTATTAAATGTTGATAGATGTATGTTAGTTGATATGAAAGAACAAAATGTTCACCGAGAAAAATAAAATTTCATAGTTATAAACGTAAACCGTTTTTCTACTCATTTTATATTCTATGGTTATATTTTCAATAAATCGCACCTGGCATCTGCCAAGTGCGTTATGTTGCACGTTTCTATATGAAAACTGTGACAATGCAATGTTTATTTTGACTATACTTTAGCACATATTCCGGTATGCGTTTGCGCGTTCGAATAATACTTTATATTCTGGCTGTGATTTTCAACAAACATTTTTGAATTCAAAGGATTCTACAGTCCGAGGAGATGTTCTAAATTTTATTATTCAGCTCGTAACGTATAAAATCTTTTTATTTACCTCTAAACCGGTATAACGGGTACAGAGCAAAAAATACTGCCGACGGTGACACCGTGAGAAATGTCGTCTCAATTTTAAGAACTCCTCAATGCATGCTTTTAATGGATATAATAGTGGTTTGCTGATTAGATAAATCATTACTCAGACGGTTCTGAGTAAATACTGAAGATGTATGAATAGTATAGTTTATTAGCATCATTGGATAGCTAGCTACATCTATAAATAAAATAAAATGATAATCGATATTTTTCTGAACGTTAAGGATATATGAGAAAAACTGGGATATTAAGGGCCTTTATTGCAGCAATAGAACCCGGAACAATAGTCGTTAGAATTTTTATCTTTTTGTCTGTGCGTTTGAGCGCGCTAATTTTAAAAACGACTTAAACTATTTCGTTGTGATTTTCACTAATGGATTGCAGTATTGCGTCGCTTCATATTTAATGTAATAGTTATAAATTACAGAACTAGAAAAACCCAGAAGCGACGGCGGCTCAATAGTTGATACTAAATGTCATAGATATATTTGTCATAGATATTTGTTACGACAAATGTCACAGATGCATAGCTGCTTTCAAGGGTTGAAGTGAAAATCTCTATGTAATCAAATAAAAATACTTGAAGGTTACACGTGAAATGGCCCAAGACTAGCTCACGAAGTGATGGTACAGTAACTGGGTTTTTATATACATAGTTACGTTTTATTATTTACCTTACAACCTTTAACCACAACCACTGCACTTCTTCACTATAAAACATTATGACGCAGTCGACCCCCTTGGCTATGTACCTGGCTATTGAAATTATCCTTGAGTCATCTAGCCTCTGCGTAGAACCGCTTAAACAGACTCCGAAGCGCCAACAAACGTAATAAACGCCTATCCAATTTTCAGCGGTAATTCGTATCCAGTTAGGTATCCTCTCAATGTCATGTCGACGACCATTGGCGACCTGAAACCACCATTCTGACTTCGTTCCCGTTGGCTGCCGTCGTAAAAAAAGACAACGCACGCAGATTTTAGCACCCAACAACGACGCGCGATGCGACTGAGTGACCTCAATGTTTTGTAAACCTGTATACACTGTTAGCGGTGCAGAGGCGATAATTGCTTGCGAAGCTCTCCTCTGACTCACACTCTAGTGTGTCTCGCGTGTTATGAGGTAGCAAGAAAATTCGTCTTCGTATTCGCGGTGTCTTTTATCAATACATCACAACCCATCATTATAACAATGTCAGATTTGAATCACCTGAATGAAAGAGATTGTGTTGCCCATAACTCATCAAGCTCTTCAAGAGAGGTATGGCAGACCTAACAAATCTCCAAAATTGAATACAATTCATAGGTATGCAAGTTTCAGCGATGGTTTTCTTCACGGAACAATTGTTAAGTGTATGTAATTTTGAAAAATTAGAGATGCATTAATGCGTGTGTTCTAGATTCCCGCGCGGGCGCCTATGTTTCAAACATAGCCCTATCTATATTAAAATTTTATAGAAAGGAGAGAGTGAGATTTTTGTGAATTTGTTGTATGTGGAAAGTAATCTTCAGAAGTACGGCATGTATGTTTGAAAAATTATTGTACCTTTTGAAAGGTAAATTCTCACATACTGGAAAATAAGTTCTCTCTCTATCTGAATGCGATAATGTCGATACTACTCCACGGTTTTTTATTCTGTTTTTACCGATGGATGCACTGATTCACGACAAAGTTTTAGGTGTACCATGTTTTTTTTTTAAACGCATAATAAAAATTAGAAACAATTATTTCTATTTGCTATTCGTGAACATTAAAATCAAGCTTCCCGAACCGAAATATGGTAGATTACTAGCACACATTATTTTCGTAAATGATAGCGCCCATCTGTAAGTCCGCTTGTGGTGTACAGCGCTACATGTCCTGATTATATTGTAAATCAATTTGAGAGGCGATATAGTGTTTCTGTTCGAAGGAACTTGGTTTTCATATATAAAACAAATGTAGTTGGCAGTTTTATTTCAATCATTGATGGTCTGTGTTATATATTTCCAGTAGATGTACAGTCTGTAGTCTTCTATAAGTTTTGTTACTGACTACCTTAGTCATTATTAGTATCTGATACCAGCTGGTTTGTTATGTACTCTCTCTCTCTGTAAATCTATCAAAATCTATCAACGGGATCTGGATAAAAAGATACATATGCAACGGATAAATTCTTCTATTTTGAGGCAGTTTAAAAACCAGTTGTTTTCGTGTAGGTATTTAAATTGTTTTTGAATTTTGCAAGAGTAAAGTACTCATGTACTCAGTACACACGTTATAACTACTGAACGATAGAAATACTAGTACTATAAGATGTTAAAAAAAATCTCGCCTGCCTACTTTTATGAAAAAAATGAAATATATTTACAAAAAGTTAAGCTAAAGTTTGATGAACATCCATCATTGTATATTGATGCCATTATAAAGCTCTTCTCATTAGCGTCTCTACTCGAACCTTTTCATTGCGCCTTTTTGAAGAGTCTTCTAGACAAGATGGCGTCTTGTGTGCATAGCTCTCGAGACGTGAAGTGTGAATTATCTTATTAGCATTTTATCACGAATAAAAAATACCTGATCGTTTTAAAGGACAAAAAGTTTTGCCGTGTTTACAGCTGTGATAGTTGAATGACATGATTGCAAAGGCCGTTCCGGGTTCAAATCCCGGTAGAGGTTAATGTTTGTGACATTCCTAATTAAGAAGTATAGAGTTTCCTGTTATTTTTTTGTTATTGTCGTGTGTCTTGCTCACGAGCTCATTGTGGACGTGTGTACTTTTCATGTCAGGCTGTAGATTGTTGTCTATTTTGTATGTCATAAAGGATATCTTGTAGAATGCAAATATTATTAATCATGTTAGAGGTAATATCTAGTTTTAGAGTGAAAGAAGTTCCAACTAAACTTGAGTTCAAACCAACCTCCTCTGCTCGTGGTGGATCCTGCTGAGCGACAGATGAGGCGATGGCGCACGGTCCCTCATGTTGGAGGTCCCTGGGCCTTGTACCGCCCAGTTTAATTCTGACGATATTTTGCTGCCAGCCTAGCCTAGCGCTACCATACCTCTAGAACCGACCGTGAAATGTTGCATACGTGTGTTGGTGGAGGGCCAGTAATAACAATGCAGATGGGTTCTCGACTTCGGTCGGTCACTGATGTCCATCGGCGGTGGTGATCACTTACCTCGTGGCTCGTCTGCTCGTTTGTCGACTAGTTGCATAAGTACATTAAGATATAAATGACTATATAAAGCAGTTCCCCGGAATGCAAATTTTCCCACTATGAATTGAGGAACTGCGGTCCGGTTTCAGTTAGGGCACGCATTACTTGAGTGAATATGACCCACGTGCGTGTCGCGTGACCGTATGCGACCTCTTGCGCATGAATTTTTCTTCGGCGTAGTGTATTTTGTCTAGTGTTATATCTCGATGATTAGTACGGAGTAACGATACATGCCGACTACATCATACGAGTGAAAACGACCAAAAGTGAACCTCGCCGCGGCAGAGGACACGCGATTGACGGGCAGTGTGTCATGGTTTCTGTATGCTCCGAGAGGAACTTAAGGGACCGACCCAACAACATTTAATGACTTAACTGTACGTGTACGGTCCGGTTATTTTATTAAAGTCCTTTGGCAATGTTCGTACTTAATACAGGTGATGGTGCATTTGGAAATGGACCAATTGCCAGGACACATAAATAACATGGAAGGTATATATATACCTTGTGTGCCGTACGTACTAGCAGACAGTGAGACGTGCTGACTTTATACAACGACACCAACATGTTTGGCCTTGGAAGTTTCGGCTTCCTGTTCACAATTATTTATATTTCGTTTGACGAATTGTTTATGCTAATAACACACTTATACAGTCACGCATTTTCCAATAGTGAGAGGTGTCGGGCACTGCAATTGTTTAATTAACGGCTGGAGGTTACATTGAAAGGATAGTTGAAGGACACGACTTAAATTTTAATAGATGTAAGTTTTATTATAACTATATATGGTATAAATCTGACTAAATTAATTAAAGCTCGTGATGGAGTGAATTTGAATTTCTTTGTTATAAATATTTTAATACATAGTTAATCCATAAATTATAATGGAATAAATATTAGATGTACATTTCTGATATGCATTATAAATTGTTTTTTTTTTCTCAACCGCATTTCGTGATCCACACCTCAATTCCATTGTATTGATCATAAAAGCATATACGAAATCCGATTATAATGGTTAGAATGTTATGAGAAAAGGTTAACATCTCGATGCAAGACAGGCGCTTTCAAGGCGACCCTTCTAAACGCCGATACAGCTGACATTATCAAATGTTGAGAACGTGCGGCGCTGGCGCACGCCCCGTACCTTCAGATCGGTTTCCGCGATTCGCGAACGCGAGTTGTGCAACTAGCGGGTACTGCAACTCGTAGCTGTTTGTGCGGCTCGTGTCGCAAAACGTATTGTCTTTGTGCTTCTAGATTTTTAAATATTGCTTTACTCGCCGCCCTGATCGCATTACGATCCGTTCGTACCATGCATGAATGTAAGTTTATGTAGAATTGAAAACACTGAAATGCAGATGGATTGAAAACATTTCGAATACTTGTGGACAAAATAAATTCAATCGTATCTGTATAAACATCATGTGTATGTGTTTTGGGCACAGATCTTAAAAACGATCACTACACAGGTGATACGTGTGTCTATATTGATAACGGGAGGCGTTGTCTAAGATAAGTGGTTATCGATCTCGCTGTCTCTCATTAGATCCTCTCAAATCCGTTACGCGGTATATGTTTAATGAAACGAATGATTCCGTATATTGTATAATTCAATTCACTGCACGGAATGTGGTGCACATTATCGTGGCACAACTTCACGTAGCCGGGTCTCTGTGAGTGTTTACATGAATGACTGTCACCGCGCACCGCTTGCGCAAACCCACAGCTCGTGCTCCACAAACACGATTGTAGGGCGTACAAACACTCGCCGATAGCACGGTGTTACAGTGCCAGCCGACTTTAGTGGACAACGAGGATGTTTGACGCTGTTATCCCGTGTAAAGAACTGACGTCGAGCGGATTTATGATCTATAAATGCTGCGACTTCGGATGCAATAGTTAACGAGCTGGTATGTCTGGTAATTGTCTAATACGGATGTGCATGGGCGGTGGTGACCACTTTACTTGAGTTGAGTACTATAACGTGACTCGTCTCATGCTCTTTTCACAACTTTACGATTAATAATACAGTATCCGAAACACAGGTTTGTGTTTGCGGGTTACTTTTAATATGTTACTTTGATACAGTTCAGCCTCAATATATACAAGAAAGTGAACCGTTTTCACGGTAAGACGGACATTTTATAACACATAATTTAACTTTGTTGTTATTGTCATATATTTTAAATTAAAGTTTAACGAAAGCAATGTTGCAATGCCCAAAAAAACATGAACAAGATTGTCACGTTTTTCTAAAACCCCTTCAGAGCCCCCAGTGACGGTCTGCAAAAGTTATTGTTGCGCAGTTTGGCTCAATGTAGAGCAGACTTATCTCAATATAGTAACATGTAGATTGTGAGTAACACTACGAAGTGGTATTTCAGAACTATAATAATTCAAAAGTATTATAAATCAACTTGATTCAAGTTGCAACAGCTCCTTATATCATGAATGAATTTGAAAGATATAATTGGTACCGGTTCGTTATATTATTTATTTCCAGTAACAAAAAATTGTCGGTTGTATTTACGTATGTATGTAGTTTAGTGAATTCTCCTTCTAGCTGCCAGTGCTCCACAGCGACGATCACTGTGATAATAGATTTGTTAACATCACAACCTAACCGGTAACATCACGGTAGAATGAGAACGAGTGAAGAAAGTGAAAACACTAAACACTTAAGACTAATAACGAGTCCGTACATTATTTTTGTTACCGTCCATCCGATTGGTTACACATTACTTGCGCGCAATTCGTTTCTGTGTGTTATTTTTCGACGTGACAAAAGATGCCCCCGCGTTACTTCACTGCACTCATTGACTTAACGCCTCCGACCCAGTTTCGTAACGTGTGCTCGCAAGAAGAGCCGCTTATCACGATATCAACATATCGCAACGATAAAGTGGCGATTGTGAAAATATGAAAAAAAAAAGCTATTGTGTATACAAAACAATTAGTATTCATTTTGGACATATTACAACAAAGACGAAACCGTTAGTTGCACGCACCTGATACGTGTCACATTTGTATCTAAATGTTGGAAGTGTTGACGTATTTTACATCATACGATACGATGTCGTTTAAGTAACATTTATTCGATGCTAGCGCTCGATATTCGATACTGTTATAGACAACGTGGTACATGGAGATATTTCAATGGAAAATGCTGTATATATGGACAGAAAGATAAATTAATTTCTTCTGGAGTCACTAGAACGACGAGGCCTGAAAGACGTTTTATTTTGGTTTCGAGAAAGACAATGAATGCAACACGCGACATCAACAATTTTATCTCCATTAAAATTCAATGATGACGTATCATTTTCATTTTAAATTTAAAGTAATGTCTTATCAGCAATTTAAATAAATTATTGCTTTATTTTTTTCAGACAGTAGCGTTTAAAAGGAACACTAAAATAACTATATTTCACGTGTCCAAAATCGCCCCTGTATACAGGAAATGTAACCTTAATAGCCCTTACGTACAAGTGTCACGGTTAATAACTGAATCATAAACAAAATAAATTTACCACTGTACGTAGTTTAAAAAGGTAACAATATTATTGCTCAAGTGAAATGTAAGGTCAATATATTATTTTATTGTTCTACCTTATGTTATGTTACTATATGTATGTACATACACATAATTTAATCTGATTCAACGACGAATGTTACCATACTTTAAGCAACAGAGAATGAAAATGATATAAACAACAATTTAGTTGTAGCCGTGAAGCCTGCCTGGCTAGCAACCACCCTCCTGCTTGAGTCAGCCTTCAAACGACTCGTCGTGTTCCGGCTGGGGGCTTGAGAGCTAGTACCTTCTTTTTTACCTTCTTCTTATTTCCTGGCCGACAACGTATCAGTGATACCTTTGGTCTTGCGGATGTCCATGGGCGACGGTGACCACATTCCATCAGGTGGCTCGTCTGGTCGTTTGTCGGCTATGACCATAAAAAAAAACCCGTGAATTTGTTCGAATTCACGAGGCACTAATACATGCTGGAATTTTTGTTCATTGTAACTAGTAATATGTTAATGCGTGGACTGTTAGATGCCGGATTTTCACTCAGAAAAACTTATGGGATCCCGCTTCGTTCGCTCCATCGAAGTTTTGTTTAAAGAGCTCGAACTGCAGTCAGTTAATGTCCACAATATTCAAATCATAACAATCATAATAATAGCTCATATAACGCTCACTACTCTACTTGGCTCCCCTGTGTTGGGAATGACTTTGAACCAAAATTAGACATTACAAACAATACCAACGAAGAGCAAACATGATATCACATCATCAGTATTTCATATGAATATCCGCGTGCTGGGAAACAAATTTGAAACTTCAATCTGGCAGGTACGGTCACTTCACTATGTAGTACTACACAATGCATCTTTAGTAATAGCTTTCGACAATCTACGTTCTTCATTATCCACATATTACTAATTAACGTAGCACCCGTCGTGGAGTCTGTTGGTTGGTTAATTGTGTCATTCAACATAATTTGATGCCTGCTCCTTCGATATTGAACCGAGAGCTATGTAAGAAAATTTGGCACGAGCCGATTACAGTAACGCAGCACTGTGAATCTCTTGTCCATATTTAGCTTTGTTTACGTGCCGTCAACTTGTAATTTGGGTTTACATTAGCATTCAATGACGTCCAACGTCCGTGCCGGCGGCCCCCTTGTTATCGGGGCTCTGTTTGTGTTTAGACAAGGAGCTTCCCCGAAACGGGGAGCGGAATGCGAGAGGGAGCATGGAACAAGAGATTGATGCTCCGTGAGATTTATTTAAGCGCGTGAAAGGATCGAGTGTGGAATTTGGAACATTATCTTTTGTTGAATGAATAATTGAATAGGGAAATGCGGAGTCTATAAGCGTATCTATACATATAATAAAATTTTAACTGAGCACTTTCTGTACATTAAGGGTATGTAAGAGAAATTATTAGAAGGGGCCTTTATTAACGCAATAGAACCCAAAAAAAATGTTATTAGAATTTTCGTCTGTGCGTTTGTGCGCGGAAATCTCAGAAATCGTAAGCATCATTTAATATTTATAGATCGTTTCGTCCATAAATAAAAACGTTATAAATTAATTCAAAATAATGTAGGTACTATTTCTTAGCGTGAGACGTAGTTTTTCCGTAGCGAAGCGGATGAAATTAGCTAGTATGTAATATTTTTATAGAATCTGCTAAACTTTACTTGAAGCTGCTTTTAACAACAAAATACTCAAAGCAACTTTCTCTTTTGATTGGCAGAGGTGTAGGAAACAGTGACAACTTGAAGAGTACCTTAGTCCTCAGATGTACTGATATATAAATAATCATTTTCAAATAGGCCTTTTGTGCTATTAGATGATACAGATTTATTCTCCACTAATAAACACATTCCAAACTCACTTAATGAATTATAGTTTTATAGTAAACCACTAATGGTTTTAATTAGCTAGACAGAAAACCGATAGGCTAATCGGATTTTAATGATAATATCAGTTTCAGTAAATTATCACAGCATCGTGGTAAATATTGTACACGAGGGTGTTGACGTAAACGATTCCGGAGTCCCGGCGCGGGCGCCACACGTGCGCGGCTCACTGATCGCGGCGTGCGCACGTGGCCCCGTGAGCCTCTACTGCGAGTGCTGTGACACCGACGACTGGGCACTGGGGTGGACAGGAGGATTGATGATAAATTACGAATGTATCGTTGAGCGGTTTGGCCCAGGTGTCGGCGCTGATGATGCGAGTACGTCTCAAGTTTTGTGTATAGTTATAGATCATTTCTATTGCAATATTAAGGTGATGTGGTAAATTGATATATTGGATTTCGCATGTAATTACATAAGCACAAGAGACTCGTTCCAATCTTACAACGTACTTTAATTTTTCAAATGATGATTATTATTGGTATTATTATCTTTCCGTGAAGCCTGCCTGGCTAGCTACCATCCTCTTGCTTGAGTCAGCCGTTAAACGGCTCGTCGTGTTCCGGCTGCGAGCTTGAAAGCCAGTACTTTCTTCTTCTTTGTTGGCCGAAAACGCAAGCGATGCCTTTAGTGTTACCAGTGTTCATGGGTGACGGTGACCAGTTGCCATCAGGTGGCTCGTGTGCTCGTTTGTCGAATATTTCCATAAAAAAAATCATTATTAGCGGGACACGCAAAAATAACGTGTTACAAACGCTACTTCTCGAACTACTCTCTATCTCTATCCCTTCTTCACCCGTTCTCAATCCTTCAGTATATCGACACGCCCCGAACATCCTCATTCATTCACATGCTTTGAAAACAATTGTCATCCCTCATTGTTTTGAAAATTTTAAGGTTTACAGATAGTTACGTATTCAAATCAAAATAAACCCCCACTCGAGCCACGGACACTATCGGACTCGCGGTGCGGACGGCAGACACCACAATTAGTTGTAATTGAAACAACAAACGTCAACACTGGCGCCCTTTATCTCAATACTATGTTGCGGGCTATAATTAGTGAGCAAGATAATTGTTTTATTATTAAAATGGCAGCCGATACCTACTCACCGTACACCACCGCTGATAATTGATTCGATGGACGATGCGCGTGTCGTTAACATATAGATATGGTTCGACAGAGTAAACCTAACACAATATTTGAAAAAATGTACGTATGTGCCAGTTTTTTATTATAACACATGTATTTGTGTTAAGGGACATAAATACAAAAATAACTAAGGGAGTATACGTATATTAATAGGATTTCACAACTATCGTACGCACCCATCTCACCGAAACACATCTCTCATTCCAAAAAATATAACAATCGATTACGAAATAGAATGCCAAACCCGTAAACGTAACCCCGCCGAAAGGGAATGTGTCCACAGATAAAGATCTTCTACAATTAGTACGAGTACATTATAATCGCATTATACCGTACAATATCACAATAGCAATAACGCGGAAAGCGGTGTACCACCTAAATTGACATCTAATAAGCATACGTAGCAGGCTAAATTGTAACAAGACCTCTAGGGGTTACGTATCGTAATAGCATGCGGTAATTTGAATGCGAAGCATAAAGCTTGTTGCACATTGTGGAATTGTTCGCCCGTGGTGTATACTAACGAGTGAACTGTCATTTTGTATAGTGCTACTTGACCTTACGTTCACCGTTGGCCGTAATATTCGTGACATACATGCCACATTAACTTGAATTATATTGAAAATATGTTTATTGCTGTTTTCTGTACCTACGTTATGAGATAGAAATTGGGCGCCCGGGCGCAAAGTAAAGAAAAGGAACAGAGACAAAGCTTTTAATATTTACCTATTCTGGTAGGGTTGCCGCCATATGAGCATGAAATTAAATAAAAAACAAAACGTTTATCAGCTTTTTATTATACCTAATAAATTATTATAGAAAAAATAATATTTTCCCATCTTTAAAAAAAACCTTTTATTTTCTGAAATTTGTAATGTCCCATACATTTTCGGTACAAGAGGATACATGGACTGACTATTTTGTTTCTAGTAAATCATTATTTCTTTTAATGTTCATACAAACTGTAAAGTAAACCATATTTACTCTTTTATCTCATTAAAAAACTTTCAAACTGTTAAAACAATGATAAACACGACGCGTCACAAGCGACAACTAAGCCCTGTGTTAGAGCACACGCCGAGCCCGTATAAACTGGTTTCGCTCCGTACGTGACAGGCCGCTCGTGCTCAGTTATACACGCGCCTCACGCTTGTAATAGTGTACCGAGCACAGCGCAGTTGTATGAAACTTTGTCTCTGTTCCGTTTCTTTCCTTTGTGCGTGCGTGGGTGCCTTGCACACGGCGTGTGGCGTGTTTTTTTGTGCAAGTCGAAATGACGGATCTGGGTTAAGTGCGCAGGCATGGCCGGGAGGCATTATTTATTGGTTTTTATCTTTTATTTTTTGTTTTATGCAGCTTATGCCGGACAACACTGAAAACCGGTACTAAACGAGTGGCAAAATTTTTATTTTTGTTGCCTTTTATTTAAACTATTATTTATGCGTTAGTAGCGTTAAGTTCAGTAAGGATAACTATCTTTTATTATAGGCATAACCCTCGTACAACTTATTATCTTTCTTTCTTTCAAATGTCATTGTATCTATTCCATTTCGCATTTTGTTTCCTTGAAGGACAAAGCATTTGTACTAGAACCTTAGTATAAGTGTAAGAAAAAATTTGTATCCGTTTCACCTTGTCTGTTTGTTTGACCGTTTCACGTTTAATCTGTAAACAAATTGTATGTATTTTACCTTTTTTCCCTTTATTTAACAGTTTCATTAACGACCACTGTCGTTTATAGTTCCCGCTAGATGCAAGTGTTTGAGTTTCTGACCAGTTCCCTTGCCCGTAAATGACACACCGGTACACACTAACTCACATAAAAAATATATTACAATACCTTTATCTTCAGTTGAATATGTGCCTTCTAAAATGTACAGTTTGAAAGTTGCCAATTTATACGGGTATACGTGTATACGACTCTATGTAGTGTAAACTCGATAGGCTCGGTTTACTGTTCAATAAATAGAATGGCATAGAACACGCCCATTGCAAATTGTTAACAATAAAACGTTCAGAGCGGCCCGACAGACTTCCGTTTCAAGACACAATTGACATTAAACTTACAAGTCACGTCAAACAAAACGTATTCCCAAACAAGTGCTCAGATCACGGAATGTCATTCAATTTTGATAGCCGCGACAACACCGACGCTTACAATAAAACACTACGACGTGGATGTTTTTTTTTCCGTACAGAAAAACACTGGCAAGCTAGCATAGTAACAATGACGGCCGCTAACTGTTTCGTCGTTCGATTTGGATCCCCTTTCAGCGGTAGACCGGTCAAGGCCGTAGCGACGAGTAATGCGTGACAAATTTTCATTTGACAAATTTGTGCAATTTATTTGAAGTAAATGAGTTTTCCTCCTGGCTTTTTGATCAACGGCACGTGTGTGATGCCGTTGGTGTTGTGGCCATTTACAATAAGATGAGCCGTATTTTCGGTTATCAACTATTTATATAAAAAATGTTTTGTATAAGATGTCGAGCCCCTAAACCCAGCATAAACGTTTGAGGTAGGTACTATCTTGAAGCGCGTTTATGTTACTAGCGCATCTACTCAATCAGAAGTACAAGTTATAATAATGATTTATTCAATCCACCGCCTCTCCCGTTGACTTTCGGCTGTAGGTGTATTTGTGAATGTCTTAGCGAAAAAATAAGAAATAAAATTAATCCTGCAACTTAAGTGCTTGTCGAAATATTCATTCAAATGTATGTAAGTGTAAAGGGGCTACATTAATATTTGCATGGCGCCATCCTTTCTTGCCCATGGTGCACTCAATGAATGGAGTAGCGCCCGGTCCCTTCTGTTGGAGATTGATTTAACCACCACCGTAATCAGATGGTACTCGTGGTCGGCCGTAGCATTTTATATTTGTCTGGCTTCTAAAAAAAAAATTCTGCCGTCTGGTTGTCAAATCTGATAATGTAACTGATGTTGTTGGGTATAAAAACTTTTTGTTCTGTTATTTTAATTAAAAACCCGTTAACTTTAACCAAATTTAAATAAGTAATGTTGTTTCAAACAGCATTTCGTACTGATAATACCAAGATCTGTTCACAGTTAGTAATACCCCAAACCATGAAATCCATAGCTTTATCTTTTGTGTTACTCATCATTACATCATCGCATAAGGTTAACTGCCAGCATTGAAAAAAATATTGAATAATATTGATTAGTTAACATTAAATGTTACGTTCGTAATAAGAAAAAGATGATGCAAAAATGTCGGTTCATGTTGACAGCCGCGCGACGACCCGACTTGAGTTTTGAATGTCAAATGACATTTGATCGTTGGCATAACATTTGTGTAGAATGTGTTAATCTAACGTTGATCATGCTAGCGTTTCACATTAATTGAGACGTTTGTGGCAACGATTAAATGTGAGTTGAACGATTACATAATTTTAACGTTGCCTACTTCGTTAGTTCAGTCTATATTTTATTACATATCTGGATAGGGTACGTTGGTTGTAACTGCTGGAACATTTAACAAAATTAAACTGATTCATAGTTGAACATAGTTGACAAGCTACAGCTTGTAATCAATACGTGAAGCGATTTGTTTGTTTGACCGATCAAAGGGTGTAACAAATTAATTAAGTCCGATTGAAAAAGTATGTTAAGTCTGCCGACTCACACTTACCCTTCGCGGAGTAACATGGTCTTGACCCCTGTCAATCTGAATTGGTAATGGGAAAATGATGATGATGAGACACTCGAATTCCAACCAGCAACAGATTACAAATGCGCTATTAAATTAAAGGAACCGGCATTTGTAAGCTATGGTGTCGTCACTTGCTCAGATCAACATCTAACAGTTCGTACGAATCGTATATCAACACACGTGGTAAAAGAATTATCAATATTCATTTCCAGTGAGTAATTTTATCCACTTCGTAAGTTTTGCAACTGAATAAAATGCTTGTATATACTCGTATGAGCCACTTGTATTGCAATATATAAATACTTTCTTCAATGATCTAATGTTCTCTCTTCATGTATTCCCACAATGCCAACGCTTGGGCTATTTCAATAACACTGTACCACGATATACTTGATGATTCCTTAGTGGTCCTAGCTTCATTTTATCGGTACGGCAACCCTTTACAATGTTGATTTTATAAAATTGAAAGACGGTGTCGGAGAATACGATGGATATTAAATTTTTAGACGAATGTGTCATACAAGCGATGGCATGCGAGTAGGATATTGAAGAGCAACGACCTCGCCATTGTTATTACGAGTTAGATGATTGGTTGACGCGTAAGACGCCAGTGAGATCACTTACCAGTTATAATAAATATTAATCTTTGAAGAGGAGTGATTTAATTACATTAGATACAAAGCTATATATAAGGTGTCTACAACGATAAGTCATGCAGCTGGAACGTCGTCGTACGTCGCGCGGCGGGTTCGAATCCCACACTCGCTACTGAATTTTCAAAGTTACGTGCGTACTAGGAGTTAATTATATTTTCTTTGGAAGGAAAACGTTGGGAGGTAACGTGAACAATCGCCGTAATATTTTGAAAGGTGTGTGAAGTCTACCAGGTTGATCAGCAGGATGGAATTATCCTTTTTCAGTGTGTGCCAGATCCGAGCCCGACAGTGATACAACTATGAGTTATGGTGATGGTGAACTTTAAACCTATGTTATTCCGGCAGGATATTTTAAAATTAGTAAATCCTCGTAAATAGTCTCTCAATGGAATTACCTGCATCACGGGTGGCTTGAACATAAACAAAAGTCATTGATAATAACCAAAACCCCGAGAATAGATATTTATTTATAGAATTTGTTTAAGCAGATTACTTAGTGCGCCTATTAATTCAAACCGATTGCTTGTATAGTGTATGTGCACCTTTCGATGCATGAAATAGTCAGTTATGGTAATGGTAATTTAGGAAAATTTTCTAGTTTTTTGATTACTACTACAATTCGTCCATGTTAACTTGGAAATATCTTAAAAAACTATTATTAATTTTGTTATCGATTCTCTTTCATTG
>DWPT01000372.1:0-25303 GCA_018251895.1 Agathymus mariae mariae
CAACATCTTATGACTTCATCACCATTTTCCATCAGGTGGGATTGTTGTCAAGTATTAACTTATTCTATGTAAAAAAAGACATTACAGATTTTTGGGAAGTTGCTGTGAATAGTAGAATGCATTTATATGAAAATCTCCTAAGGAGAAAATGATAACTATTGATTTTAAATTATTTAGCAAATTACGCAAGGTTCAAACTTCAAACATAGGCCCCTTGAGCTGTGACATTCAATGTGAGTTATTTTTATTAAAATAACAAATTAATTTAAGTTATTTTTAATCTTTAAATTAAAGACCCTTAAATAAATATATTTTTTATTACAATACTTGTTAAAAACACTATAACAATAACAAAATTTATTATTAAACTTATGTTATATAAAAAGTTTCTTATTAAACACTAGATATCTATTGATTTACGTGATAAGCTGCGTGGAACCACCCTCAACCTCTTCCAGCTTGCCGCACTGTCATTAAGCTGATTGAGGATTACCGTTCCAGCTACAATTATTGTAAGAGGCCTAATTATTGCACAATACATGCCTCTCGCCGGACCCTTCGTGCGGTGTGCATTCTACGCCTTTTTAGATCGCGCTCCGCATAGAGTATAATAGCGGATTGGCGCAGAAGTTCCCATATTCTATTCTGTTTTTGTACTGTTTGCTAAATTATACGGTTATCACGCGAGTTTGGTAACTGAAATTAATGTAGTAGAAGATGGTAGATACAGTTGGTAAGATATGTCAACAGTTTTGGTGAGCCCTGTAAAGAATCTTAAAATAGCTGTCACGGTTTGTCTCAGCGACCAGGTTCTTAGTATATCATAATATATATATCAATATAGTAGTACGTTTCAAACAAATCGTGCATTTCCCATCTGATTGGATCATTTATATTCAATATATAGCAAACGGAATTTCTTTTAAAATTGCAAGAAACAAAATCTACGAAGTCAAGAAAAAATATTTAACATTATTTTACGACAACTTCTAATGTACGTAGAATAGAATTATAAATAAATCTTATACTTTTGGGTCCGATAGCAAAATATGATACCAATATTTATCTCTAAGAGGGAGAAAGCGGGTGGGTATAAAAAAAGACAAACGCGGAATATTTTATCTACAAATGAGTCGTGTACAAAACAAATCGGCAACGGGGAGAGGCGTGGCGGCGCCCCGCAGTGTGCGTCTGTCGTCGTGTTGCCAACAACAGAAAAATTATAATTCCAACAATTGTTACCCATTGTGCTGGCAACCCCGATGACAGGTCGCCGTTGGACACATGTTTCGAGCATTTTGGGGCAATTCCGCCACTAATGGGCGGTGTTTTAATGTGCTCCCGAAATTTATGACGTAGGGTACCACCCTTGGCTTAGTTTAACGGTAAAATTACCTATGGTGTGGCATAATAAGGTGTTTTTCTAGATTCCTGTAGAATGTTTCTTTACAATAGATTGATCGTCATAGTTCTATTACGTGTGTTCACACCGCCGATACAGGTTAAGGAGTTTTTTTGTGTCATCAGCAGACTTTGGTATTAATTCATCGTCTGTCGCAAAGAAGAAACGCTACTTTGCGATCTGCAACGTTACAACTGAAGTAAATATACTGTCAGGCAGGATTAAACTGGACGCTTTCTTTTTCATTAAATAGGTTAACGCTCGATGATAATCCCATATAAGGATAAGTGATGGTGAAGTCTAAGATGTTCTACGCATTGACTTATGAAAGTCCATTCATTCTCGTCTTGAAGACTTTTACACATAAATAGCCGGGAACATGGACGCGGGCAAGTCCAGTCGTTTGCAGTCCGCATAACGAATGACGTCGCAAACCACGTTGTCCGAACTTACAGCCTAGTGACTTTCAACAGGAGGGTCGGCACAATCCTGCGACAATATCCTTGCCTGTTTAGCACAAAATAATAGTCTTGCCTGATTAGCAGGATGCATTACGACCAGGAGGATTTGGTTTGTACTCAGGGATTAACAAATCCTCTTCACAGTTTCTTAGAACGATCTCCAAAAAAGGCATGACTGGAAAGGGGATAATTTAAGAGTTTCAATGTTAGACTCTTGGAGGACCGGCAAATATCTTACCTGCATCTCCAATTTTTCAGAAGAACGTGTGTATTTGAATTGTTTCTGTTGGTATCATTTATATCTTAGATGATATTAGCACCATAAACCATTAGCGTCTCACTGCTGGGCTCGAGTCTTTTGTTAGAACATGAAGGATATTGTTGTCTAAGACCACTGCCTCGGGTCTTTGTCACCATGTTGTCTTTGAGGGATTGGCAGACTTCGCACAGACTCATACATAATGAAGAACGCTTAGTTATTCTGTTTTCCTCACGAATTTCCTTTTACATAAACAAAACTGAACTCTATGACTAGAAAGGGTGAACATTGTGAGAGAAGAGCGAATAGGCTATTATAAGTTAATGCGTACAACATCTTAGACTTCATCACCACTTACCATCAGGTGGGATTGTTGTCAAGCATCATTTTATGTCAAAAAAGAAGTTGAATTCATAAAATACCTGATAAAAATTAGTAATAACTGTATATCCCAAAGCAAATAACGATTGGGTTCCTAGTAATGTACATCACAGTAATTTACTTGCCAAGTAATTATTACAACATAGGGAAAAAGCGTCGTTAATTCTAGTTATTTTAATAATCAACTCTCAAGGATTCGTGCTTTCTAAACAAATCATTCGGCGCTTGAGGTCAAACAAACCAGTCGGCCTTCTATAGGCTCATCACGTCGTTAATCAATCAATCGTTGATTGTATTTCGTCTGTTTAATGATTGACACTTGGACAGTGCAACCAAATGAAGTTGGAACTGGATAGATATATTTAGAGGCCGATCGCTTGGAAGCGGGTGAAGCTTTGTACCTGCGTATTGGTTTTCCAATAAAATTGTTAACAGCGTTCGATTTTATACTCCCAATATAGAAATAGACAGCTAGCAGGTGTAAAAGTATACTTTAGAACACGTTACAAATGAGACTCGTTGGAAAACATAATATTTATCTGTTATTTTAATATCTCCCCAGCGGAGAATCGGATCTTAAATCCTTTGCTGGGCACAAAATGAATCACACCTACTTAAATAGCAATTATTGTTCCTGGAAACGCCAAAGAAAAGTAAGGAATTTTTGTGCCGTCATTTTTTCAGTCCTCAACTCAGTCGCCAAATAGATTTTTTAGTTGTTCATGTGTTCCGTTTGACGAACTTGTTATAATAACAGCTGCAAAAGCTTATGCCGAGATTAATGTCATCAAAGCCGAAAATGGTTACCGAGAGCATTATTCAAATTTAAATGCCTCTTTTCCTGATTTACTCTATCATAAAGTCAATTCCGATATCCCCCTTACAGCATCGCATTACAGCTTATCTGCGGATGTTGCAGGCGTCTGCACCCTTCGGACGTTATCGCGACACTGCCAGATTTCGTAACAATACCACCCCTGTCTCCCTTTTTATCTTTGCACCAATCAGAGGGGATGTGAAATATGAAAACTAAAAATTTCGGAATGTTGCAACCATGAAGTTGAAGGAGGTATTTGTGTCGTTTTATGATTAATGCAAATACGTATTTAAACATTTATCTAGTAATTGTAAGAATTTTAATTAAAGGGATTCAAATTTTATGCTGTTATTATGGCGTGAGGATATTCAATTCAAGTATACTGTTTCCTAGTCTATTAGGTTAAGTTTTCGTCAAACATTAACGTACGTAAAAACAAATATCAAAGGAGTGACTTTCTTGACGTAGGAAACTATAAAATAGGTACCTACGATTACATAACCATCATTATGATCACATTGAGCGTTCCAAACGATTTGTGGTAGGTTGCCGGAATTGGTAATTTATTGAATTGAATCAATGAATTTAGTAAAAATTCCGAATGCCTAAGACAGAAACAATAGCGCCTCATAGAATTCAGCTAAGATTAGGTGTTTCACCTTAATTACTACCATGTATTGGTATTCATTAAAAGATGCGCTAAAATATCGTAACAAAACAACATTAGAAACAGATTATAAATCGCATTGCAAAAAAAGCTACATGAATAGATGATTTAATTTATTAATGATATGATACGTAATATATTAATGACAACAAGCTTGAATATGCGTATCTATGAAGAACTTAGGCTGAAGATGTTATATGAAACCGGTGAAAATAATGTTGGGTAGGTACATTACAACTCAATGGTGGTACACCTAATTGGTTAGAGTAGCTAGCTACACTACCTTTTCTTTAACATATTTTGGTTGAAAAGTCGGAGAGCTAGTTAAGCTGACTAATAGCTTCCTGCTACCGGCTTAGCTCGGTCAACGCGGCTCGTCGTAAGCGATGACCACTTTATTATACCGACGGGTTTGCTGACTATTGACATAAGCGATTAAGAATATTTAAGACACCACGAATAGCCAAGATTTCAGAACAAACTTTAATTATGTCTTACATAAATGTCTCAACAGTGAGAACCCAGTGGTTTGAACTTTATGTTCACACACACGGGTCTCCAATTTTTTAATTATTTTTGTATTAGAAATTAATTTTAAAAGAAAAGATCGTGAGAAAACTTCCGTATGAAGTATTTGTAGTACAGTATATATGTTATTATATTACTTATCATCATTACCCAAGTACTTCCGTATTTGCCATAATGTTCTTAAATATGTGGTAAGTCAATGAACTAAGTATGGTGCATTGCGGTCTTTAACCGTCCTATTGCGCGAGGTGAGCTGAGCTGGGAACGGGACGGCTATGGCTCTTGATCATGACATGAATGTTTGGCCCAGACGATATTTAAAAGTCAAGACCAGTTTCTCGGCTAGCAGACACTACCAACTCCTACTAATAACACTATTATTATTTAAATAACAGGACAATTTGTTGTAGGTACTTTAATATTTTGGTGTACAATTAATAAGATTCTATTTATTTATTAATAAGTCGTGCGAATAATTCATTTTAACTATCTATTTGAAACGATAAAACGACCAGAAATTGGATTTTGCTAAAAGTAATCGGCAATTGATAACCATAATCGAACTGTATCCCTCGCGGACGCCATACGGCGCGTCCCCATCTGAGCACACCCTGGAGGGCGGTTAGCGCATGCGTGAACTCCAAGAACAACTGTTGGGATACTGATATGTTTTGTATTGAGGATTAAACTTGTTCCACGCAACTGGTACCACGATGGTACGGACCACTGGGTAAAGTGGACGGCAATTATTCAATCCCGTATGTTAAACATTTAAAAATGCCCTTTTTATGAAGAGCTCCTTTAATAGTACCGTAATTTTTTTATTAATATAATTTACATTTTAACTGTGACGGGTACTTACGATTTTTGTTATTGATACCTATATTTCAACCCAAATACATCAATCATGGTCATGGCGAGACTAAGATGGCGGGGTCTCAACTTTTGACATCTGTCACTTGACAGTTATTAATGACACACCATCTTGTAAACTTTAGTCACGACTAAATTGTCTTAATTTTACATATTATTATACAAACACAAAAATCGTGAGTACCCGTTACAGTTGATAAGTGTGATAGCGATTTATAAGCGAATAAGGGTCAGTTTTTAATTAAATCATGAAACAAGTCAACGCCGCATTTGAATACATTTTGTTACAAGTAGAATTTGGTTAGTCATAATATGTCTCGAAAATTAAATTTAAAACTGATTCCGCGATAAGATATCATAAATATTTTCGATGATAGTAACTATTGATTATGTTTATAGTATTTGTTATGCTTAAATCAATTTACAGCACATAAAATTATAATTAAATTTAATAAGTTTGACCTGTGTTACATTACAGCGTTACTTACTACTGACCATTGAAGAAACGAAAAAGCTAGTGAGAGTTGTCATTTACATCCTCTGCATCAGTCACAAATGTTTTCACAGCATAAACAGTTGGGGCGACGGTGATACCATACTAACAGTCAAACGATTCGATGGACGCAAACAAAACCATGACTGTTTCTAATTGACGTTGCCAAAGTAAAGGTAATTTTAGTTCACATATACATAAATGTGAATACATACCTTAATTAAAGCTCAATTTTCATTTATCGCAAACGTTCAGAAAACAATGAAACTTTGTTATTTATAAACAACATTTTTATAAATACAACTTCATAGAAAAGCTTATTCGAGATTGTTCATTTATTAAAAACGTATTTTTTAACTTTTTTGTAATTATACGTCAAGCATTGATCGCTTATTATATAAGGCAAAATTCCTTACGGAATACTAAAAATATTCCTCAAATTTACCTATTTTCGGTCTTAAGAGTCTGGAATCAAATTTTATCCACGTGTGAAATGTTTACCAATAGAAATTTTATGTTTGGCTTCTAAATTGTGCCCTTTTTAGTTTAGGGTTAAAAAGCCCTACAATGACACAATAGGGTGTCTTTTTAACACCAACAATTTGGCAGGGCTTGTCGTCCACCCCCGGTACGGAGGGATGGGGACATTAGTAAACATTTTTTAATCTATTTTGACATGACAATGCTGAGATTCATTGTTGGCGGTAAATCAGTTTGAAATTGGAAGACGTATTTCGTTGTCATGAAAAATGATACTTAATATGGATAAAAAATGAGCTAAGGACACTTGCGATCATTAAAAAAAAATTAAGTAAATATATCCAAAATACAAGCTGTATAGATAAATTGAATGCTTTTTGAAAAATATAATATATAACAAGGTTGTTTGTGGTACGTGCGTTCTTCTCATATTAAGATATAAAATTCTGAATATAATACATATTTTTCCTTTATTAACGGCCATTAAGCGGTCATCACCGATGATGGGTGTCTACAATATAAAGTTATCACTGATGCGATGCCGATCAGGTAGGAGGCTCGAAATTTTTTAACTAGTCCACTAAAACATTGTTGTAAAAAGTCTGCCATTTAAACCAATTTATGACTAAATTAAAATTGAGTATAAACACTTAATTATCGAAATATGATTATGATAAATAAATAAATTCTCTTTTTCTTAAAATATATAACATTTATATAAAACTTATTAAGAACGATGACTGCTCATGACGGTCAGTTTTATATTATCTTTAAAACTCTCGGATATCCTAATGAGTGGAAAAATTTATAGCTGTTATTGTTATACCCATATGGAAACAGAGCACCAACTGTGCTGTTTTCAGACACCGGCGACTTTATAAACGTTCGTTGGATGGGAACTGGCAACATCGGCGATGGCACAGATGTGTGAATGATGAACGATTAGATTTGCCGAGATTAGGGGCCACCGCTGGTTACTTTGTAGTTGTCTGTGGATATATTACTTGATGACAAATGTTTATAAGGATTTGTTGTTTGAGAGAGCTTTCATTGGATCAGTCTGCTGCATTATATTTTGCGTTAAATTATGTTTTAGTTTTGTTTATTTTTGTTTTTCTTTCGATCGCTTACATTTTTTTTTGTAAATTTACTTTGTTTGTTGTTTTTTGAACACAAATTTAATATCATTGAATATTTAGATTTTTAGCAATACAATACATTTATGTCCGTTTTAAATTTTTTGCTTTACAATTTTTCTTTTTAATTACTAAGTTTGTAACTTGCCATCCATTGCGGCGCTATCATTTCCAGACGTCTTTGTCATTGAAGTGTATGTTCGTCCTACTATTATATTCTATATATGCAAGCTGTATATACCGCATAGAATATTTTATTATGATAACACCATTATATCTCGTTTAAATATATTATTAATATTATTGATTATTGGTTCTTTTTAACATCGTCACATACTGATATAGAGATTAGTGAACTTGCCTTCGTTCAGAGTGCTTTAAAATATGAACACGATCACGCAGAATGTACACAAGTGGGTAGTATACGTACCCATTTGAGAACCTTACGGAAAGTTTCAAGTATTTGTTAATTGAAAGTAGTTGTTATTCTATTTTTTTTTCTTTACTGTTTAGGGTTTTCTAACACCTGCTTATATTTCGAAAACAGTTGAATACTAGTTATCAATAACTCGGAACCCCCTGTATTATGACGTCATTTTAAACGATTTCCAAATCGATTTTTCGTTTTACGATACAATTTGTCACCACTCTGTGCGGAGGGCAAAATTAAATGGGTCTTTTGTCAAGAGACACTTGTTAGGGTTCATCCACACAACGCGACGGTTTAATTGCTTGTTTACATTGACAAATGTTCGTCATATCTGCTTTGGCTTCGTTTTATTGTATTTGCATTTAGTTTCAGATAGTAAGGTGGAGCGTTATGCGTAATAAAATAAGTAATAAAATTTTAACAAGTTTTCCTCAAAAATGTTTATATATAAATAATTATGCATTAATTCAGTTGACACGGTGTCACAGTTTTAAAATCCACGTAAAATTTTCTATTTTTGAAATATTAGTTGATAACAGACGTGAGATGCACGCTCCACTAATCATGAACAGTAAATTCATACATTATACGTACCTAGTAATTACGTAAGTAGATGTATATTCCAACCAATAGGTGTGAATTGAAATAAAGGCGCCTTCTATTCTACACCATCTCCTAGTAAAACTAAAGAATGTAGCACTTATTAATATTAAAACGTTAATTACAAGAGAATAAATGTAGCCAAAATGACTAATTATTCTAAAAATGTTTACGTTGGCTACAATAGAGTTGTTTAAGTATTGCATTCGTACGCAATTTGCTCATACACTATATGTTTCTTTTTCAGAGTCTAATCATATTTTACCTACTGTTTCATGAGTTAGTTTCCTAGCACTGAATTTGTCATTTATTTTATTAATTTTAGATCAGTTAAATTATGTTATAAAATCTCATATCCACAGTAGATACGTCGGTATAATTTTATCTCTATTAAATATCTTTTAACAAGACTTTACAAAAAGATAAACGACAATTTAATATAATATTGGGATAAATAAAGGTATGACTAAACTGCGCACGTCATAACATAAAAAATTGCCGCGAAGTAATCAGTCGGGTAAGAAATAACAATTATCATTTTTATCTTGTCGAGTTACGTACAGTTAGTTTGAAATGAATGAATGTTGGAACGAAGTACCTACATAGGTAGGTACAACGATACCCGCACCCACACGGATCGGGCACTAAGCTAAAAGGATTTACCTAATTCGACGTGACGGGCCTGACGCGGGAAACGTAAAAAACAACTTGACAGGAGCGCCTTACGACATCGTTAAATCCCTCCGTCCGATAAAGATCTGTGACACCTTAAAAGTAAGAAATAAAAAAAAATGTCCGCCAGCACCTGGGCTACTGTATTCAAATGAATTTTTTCTCGAAACCCCGGGGTTTTCGGAAAACTACCCTAGAGTCTTGTGAGGTCGTGTTTTAAGCTCATTTCGTTAGTTTTTGTCGCAATGTTTTTTGTGTTAGCGTGAATGGCGGGGTGAATGACACGGTGCTATTTGGTAGCCGACGCTTATTTTGATAACATCAAGGACGTGTGAGATAAAGTTTTTTGCAGCTTTTGAAAAAACATGCGATTGTCCTCTGAATGAAATCGTTTTAATCTTATTATAGATGCGAGATTATTGTTCTGTGAATTAAAAATATAATCAATGTGGTCTCTGGAAAAATATGATATCGAACTGTCCATTCATAAAATTATTGAATTTACATTATGACATAATCCACAAATCCGTACACGAGCCGTAGCCGTAGGTTTCCACGAGATTACATTTTACCGAGATTTTGGTCACCCAATTGTTATGATATTATATGTTATATATATACACATATATATATATATATATATATTTATTTATTTCTATCACGATATTATTGAATTCAGATAAAAATTAGATAAGTACTATTTTTTATTGCAACATTACGACTGTAATGTGTTCTTTCTGGCTTAGGGTGTAGGTTCTTCGGATCTATAGTGTAAGCCAAAGCTGCTCGTACTGCCTGTTGTACGAAGTACGAAGTATACATGTACGAAGTAATGGCACTCGGACTTGTCGTTTGGGATTTGCACACTAGGCCCCTCGTTACCCAGGTTCAACTCTCATTGGCACTGACCTGACAACTTCAAACTTCAATTGACATTGACAATTCACGTGACAGCACTCATGCGCTGTGATAAGTTTTTAACTGTGTCTCAAGATGACTTCTAAAATTCTTAAGTGAAATTGTGGCAAAATTCCACCATACTCCCGCCGACCCCAAGTGTGATCACTTAGCCTAGAGAGCGATATTTGTTTGCTACTAAATGTCTATAATCGAATTTCGGTTGCAGTGCTAATAAGGCAGACCACAACGGGTTTGCCGTTTACTTTGGCGTCACTTCCATGACCTTACAGATGGGTCTAAGCAAGAGTAACCATTTACTATCACGCGACCTGGTATCTCGTTTGTTAGTCGTTACAACTACAATAAAACCAATAGGATTATTCTTTAGTACTGATTACAGCTGTAGGCGAAATAAGATGTTCAGAAAAATGTTATTATGAAGCATGTCCAATTTAATGTAATTGATTGGTCTACTATATTCCAATTAGATTTCCGAGACTTTGGTCTTATTTTTTCATGTCTTCAGTCATATAAGGGGCCTTACGCTACTACCTACCTACTACGCTACTACCTACCATACTTGAGTTCAAACCAACATCCCTAGCTCGAGTCGCATCTTGGTGAACAGCGGCCTAGGGTAAGGCGAAAGTCCCTATTGGACAAGTAGCTGGGATCTGTACCACCCAGTTGAATGACGAATTTACACGTAAATGGTGGTTAGGTTTTTACCTGCCTTTACGTGTCTCCCTTGCAATGTCCGAAAGCCAGTAATAAGCAGATACCCGATATATTGGTCACTTACGCAGCGGTGATAACAGTCTGCTTTATTTTCTACTGTTAACAAAAATAAATAAAAAAACTTTAGATTCTAACTTCAAGTCCAGAAGACGTTGTATTTACATTACACATGATACTGTTTTGATGTTAGTATTGATCTATATTTATTTCGCGATTTTTGTTCTTTCGTGTTATTTTCCGTGTACGTAATAAAGGCAGCCTCGTTCTGATTAATTTTAATATTGACCTACACAACAATCAAGTTCTTCAATGGTATGAAACATAAAGATCACTTATGCAACGTTCAAAAACATCCTAAGTGATTGTAATTTTATTCTGCGAATCTGAACTTCACGTTGAGCGGTGGAAGTTGAGGTTGGCCTGCGATAATGTTTAATATATATGTCGCGCCCATCCCATTACTGTCATGGGTTCGGTCTCGGTAGCGACATTGTATTCAAATCGTCAGAATTTAAATACAAAAACGCGATTATGTGACGAAGGTCCATACAAGCTATGGGTTGCTGCTAAGATTGGCATCTTTCTTAGCATACGCACTGAGTGTATAAAACGCAGCGTCAACTACGTGCCATATTATAACCATAGACTTACCCGCATACCCATAACGCGTGTCGATACAAGACTATTGAAACAATTTATTATTTGATTATGTCCATTATTACTTGGCTCATTATTGTATCTTATTTACTACACGGCGAAGGTAGTGTGACGTAAAATTAATTAGTATAATATGAATTAATATTTATAGAAAAATATATTGACAATAGTATTTAAACATTTTCTTATACAGAGGAAGAACAAGGGAAGTCTACCGGTGTTATTCAAATCAATTTTGCGTAGGAATTACTTTTTAATTGAAGTCATTAAATATTTTGGGCTTCAAATTATAATAAAAACAATAATCAATGACACTTACTGAGTTATAGAACTACATAAGTTATAACCCTTATAATGAATTGCTTCTTAGAGTAAATCAGATTTCTAGTCATTATGGTACTATGACTAGCAATTTCATCAGTACTTTAATAATGACCGACAGATTTATGTAGGATTTAAAGCCGTTAAGCCCCCAAAATTAAATAAATTAAAATTAACGTTATAGCACATCTATATGCTCATACTTAAAATAGAGGATCCGGGATCTAGTATATTTTTAAAACGTTTACACACTCACATTAGGTACTAGGATTTCTTATGTTGCTGATTTCACCGGTAAGCACCGGTGTTTCCACTATCGCCTCTTAGTATCATCTCAGGGGGCATTGCTTGTAACCGTATATTCAACCCACACTAAATACTTATATTTTAGTCTTCAAACAAGCGTTTTAGAAGCCGCGTTTTAACGTGCAAGTGCGACTGACAAAAAACACGTAACCCTGGTTGTTGAGAACATAGGTAATCGCGTTCGGTGCTGGATCGTGGCACTAATGTCACGTGATGTGCCATTGTTCGTGCTTCCGGTACTTAAGATCTAAAGCGAAAGACGGGTTGATAACCAAAACCTGTATGGTCTCATTTGCATTGCAGCGGTTCATTCGTGGATTTGAAAAGGCTATGTTGAGGTGGCTTTGAGCAATGTTCATAACCTTTAGTAGATACGAAAGAAGAAGTGAAACGCATGCTTTCATGTTTATTGATAGATGAGATTAATTTGCAATTTGAAATTGTTAGTTATGATAAGTTTGCTAATTAGAAATGCCATTTTTATCGATGAGATGACATTTTGAAATTCAATTGAAATTTGTCAGCGTCGCGTCATTGGGTTGTGCCTCGAGAGGCAGTCCAGTATTCAATAAAAGAAATTCCCAGTAAAGTCTGAACCGGAGTCGCGTGGATATAACCGTGATGATGGCTGTGGAAATTTATTAATGTTCTTGTATGATATTCTAAAAATCATGTGCTAGGACCTAAATTCCGTTTTTGTTTTTAATTTTAACTTTAGTAGTTTTATGAGATGATATACGAATATTTTCTGTAGTAGACATCATTTAACATTATTTCGAATGTACTAGATAAGAGTTATTTTTGTTGAATATACAGTAACCGCTCTCGCTTCACTTCAAGAACCCTTCGACTGACGTTACGAATTGCACCCGCATTGTTTTAGCAATGGATTTTTGGAGTTCTGTGAATTAGAAACGTATCAATTTATTAAAATTAGAAAATATATATGTTTTGAACACTGTATCGATAGCAGTCTACCTACGTTAAAAATATAAAAATATTCAATATTCTGATTCAACTCCGTTACATTTTGTTAAAGCATAGATTCTTAAAAGTAAACCATGTCCAAGACTATTTTTACTGTCTAAGTCCATGATTGGGTTCCCCAATTATATTTACAAAATTTGGGATTTTCTCTAATGGACAGACTCGCGAGTAATCTTAAAAGTTTAGTTAGTTATTGTCGTGCTTACAAAAAAAAATTGGCGTGTGTTTTAAAATCTTCTACTGTATTACTCCTTCGCTTGCCTCCTTTGAACTAATCAGGGTAGGTTATTAAAAAATAGAGCAGTATATTTTTATTGGGACGTTCATATGACAGCAAAATTTATTCTATAGGTTGCGGTACCCATGTGTTCGACAGGGAGGCTTTGCTGTAAGCAGAACATTTCCGTCTTTAGGATTTATCATCACAGGGCTTTATCATTACAGGAAATGTGGGCGTTTTGTCCCACCGCTGGGCTCGGGTCGCTGCCCACAATGAGACGGGGTAAGACCACAGTCCGTCATGCTGACCAAGTGCGGATTGACTTATGTCAACATTATCAAGAACCCTTGGGTGCACAGGTTTCATCGCAGGTTTCTTGTTTTCTTTTGCCTAAGCAAGTGTTTATTTTCCGGGTGGAAGATTGACGTTGTAACTACTACACTCCTGATGTTTATTTCAAACATTAATTAACATTAGTAAAGATCATAGTCTACCGACTTCACGCACTTTCACCAATACCTGTATCTTCACGTGCAGGATTTGAACTTAGGCGCTCTGAGTAGAAGACTGTGGTCCCGACCACTAGACTATCAATATATAAATGAATATGAGTTATTATTGGTGTTGAACGAAGTGTTTATATATTTCGAAATTCAATTTCAATTTAAATTGTAAGAAAATTATTTATTTTAGTATTTATCTGACATTAAATACTCAATTTAATAATTTATAAATAACATATTAAAATATAAATGAGACAATTATATTTCTGTTTGATGTTAATTTATAGATTGTCTTATTCAGACCATATATTACGCCAAATATTTTTTTAAATCAAGTTAATTAATTGCATTAAATTAAATAATAACTTAATTTAATTAAATTGTTTTCGTCTTCTACTATTAAGATGTTGGTAGTGACCCTGCTTGCCGAGCCAGTGGTCCCGGGTTCGATTCCCGGCCGGCGCAGACATTTATGTGACAGATAAATATTTGTTATCGGATCATAGGTGTTTGTAATGTCATATTTGTGTGTACGTCCACGTCACCCGCAACAAACGGAACTCTTGTGCGGGGGTGTATGTAAACGTTTATTTATTTATAACTAATCTGAATATTTCTCGTTAATTATCTACACTGATAGCGAAAACTTTAACGGAGCTTTATCCATAAATTATTATATTTTGTATGACCCTTAGAAATAAATAGTATAAAAAAATTAGATACATATTTAGTTTAAAAGGCCAATGTAGAAAACCGACCAAACCGTGAGAAAAATTCGATGTGCGCCATATCACACGTTTGATAGAGTAAGGATTTGTATAATAAATTCACTAAGAGATCAATATATACCAATAAATGTTTCAAATCGTTTTTGTTAGACAACGAGAGATGCGTCAAAGAATAATGGATAACAATCTACAGACGGGTCTTCGCATTAAAATTTACTGGTTTGCGACGCTAACGTTTCATCTTTTCGATGTACAATGTAACAGGGTTACTAGCAGTACATATAAGGATAAAATATTGTACATATTTTTAATAATCCGCGATATTTTAAATAGATGTTGCAATCGTTTATGATGTTTATGTGTGTTTATACAATGGTGGTCTGCTTTAAAATTTTTGTATTTACACCTTCCGATTCATGCGATTACGAATGTTCTTTTTAGCTAAATAGAATTTTTAAAGATATAACTTATTTCATATACACGTTGGTGTAACAAATATACTACTCCATTGCCTGGCTTTCGTCTTCTACTATTAAGATAATTAATTAATTGCTTAATGCGATTATTAATTTTTCTCGTTAATTATCTATACTAATAGCGAAATCTTTAATCGGTCCCTAATCATATTTTTTTTCTAATAAACAGCATATATATTTAGGAAACATCTTATACAAATAAATAACAATTGTTTCGACTGCACGATTTGCTCAGGCTAGATGAGGGCAAGTTTTGCGTTGAACTGCAAGACTCTCGTATGCCCTTTGGCTTTATTAATATCTTTAACATACGTACATTCCATTTTGCAGTACCAGTACGTTATTATTAATGACTTGCCATCTGTTCATGCATGTCGCGTCGGGCGCGAAAGGTGTTGTACGAAAGCAATTTAACGATATTATCGGCAATAAACATTAATCGCTTCTGTGGTATATATTTATTGTTCTTTGATCACGTCTCGTGTGTCACTCGGATTAAGCGTGCACGCAGGTAGTCTGAATGAATTGTCACTGTCTACCACTGACAGGCGAGGTAGGGTTGCCGAGCGGGTAATTTTACATGTCACATACTTGTTGAAATTTTTTTGTTGGGCTGCGCAATGCACCGATTTTTACGTACATTAATTTTTTATACCCGAGCAACGATTGATGAGCCATAAATATACATGCTGTTATTTAACTTTGGGTTGAGATTTTTTAATTTACATGCGCTGGTCGATGATTGTACATGGAACTTCAGGTCCCCTCAAATTTCATGAACGATTTCATTTGGGCATGTAGTAGCGTGTATTTGTGTGTAGAAGATGGATGAAATTGAATATTATTCTAATGTGTGTTTAGTAGTATATGAGGAAGTTTGTATTTTTATAATTATTGTGCGGTTGCTGCATAATGTTATTTTGAGATTTTTTAGGAGTTGAGGTAAGCTGCGCAGCGATTTAGTGATTTTAGATATGCATTCCTGTCTAATGTGATTGACTAAGCTAAGCACTTTATCGGGCCCTTTTCGTTAACGTCATCGTAATTTAGATGGCACACTTGGCACTTCTGTAACCGGCCATCATCGTTGAATTAAAATTCGGTTGCAAGGTTGGACAACTATTTAAGAAGCAAATTTTCTGTCCTAACCAATATTATAAATGCTAACTAACGATAAACGCTAAAGAAATAGCAAGAAATGAATTCATAATAAGTAATGAAAATACATTCGGTCATTTGAATATCCTTTAATTTTCTGTTATATATTTTTTATTTAGGCAGCCCTGGCAGCCGCATTCCGTTTAATCCTCTTCAGCTTAGCTCTAACACGGGTAGCGACGCGTGAGAACTTGGTCCGTGACGAATGTCATGGTCTCTGCAATGATCAAGGTCATCAAAGACACCGTTAAATAACATTCATCAAGTACACCACTAATGTCTTTTTACTAAACACCGAGAATTAAATCTCAAACCTCCATGAGTGATTAAAAGTAGGAGAAGAGTTCCATTTTGAGACTATACATTCTATGGAAAAACGGTGCCATTATAGAAATTGTCTGTCATATATGAATTTCTCCCAATATATAGGACGGTGAATGTTGGACTTTGGTACACTTTACAACATGAATCATTCAATAACAGATAGAATAATTAAACCATTTTGTTGTTATTGTTATCACCCACTCACTGAGTAGCGAACTCACCTGGAGACCAGGAAGTCCCGAGAGTAATAGCCGAGCGTAGCAAACACTTATATGATAGACAACTTTGTTCTGGGCTTTTAGATTTTTTATGCCGACAGCCGATAAACGAACTGATAGGCCAGATAATGGTAAATGAGCATCACCGACCACACACACCTCAAGCAAAACCAGCGTGTTGTAGCTAAAGGAGAAAAAGCATGCATGTTAACAGGCTCGGTTCAAATATGTTAGACAGTTATCTTTAATTTCCACGTAGGAAACATTTCGAATATCTGGAGTTTTACTTGTGTGTGAATCCTAGTGCGGTATTGTGAGTGTGAGGGTGTGAATGAGTTCATTTATTTATTGAAGAAAAAAGTGAGTTTTATAACCGTGTATACCTGATATAGTAAATTTTGGAATTATTTACAATTATTCAGTTTTTATGTTTGTCTAAGGAGGTGTAGGTACAGGTTGCAAGCGGCCGAAAATCGCAATGTCAAAAAAATATTTCACATAATCTATGAATAATAACAATAATTTTTTGCACGTCATATAAAATTAAGTTTTATGATTGGCTGTACCAAGTACCTATTAGGTGGTCAATATGTAGCTTTAAAAAAAAAACAAATTAATAAATTTCCTGTTACATTTTGAGTTACTATAATCTACTAATGTTTAAGTACATCTAAGTAGAATTATCACGACAGTCTTAAATTTATCGACGCCATGAACATCGAATTTGAGTAAAAAATCGCAATGAGAACGACATTTTTAGGTATCGAACTGTGACTGATGTTAAGACGTGATAAAATGTGCGCAAATAGTTTTATTGACGAATTGAATATGACAATGAGTTCGGCGAGTAGAAAATGAAGTGTTAGAAAAAGCAGGAAATAATATCTATCTGATCTATTCTGTAATAGTCTCTTCAATTGGAAGTAGCTGGTCGCTGTACCACCCAGTTTAACTTTGACGGTTGTACAGTGATAGATTTTTTTACCTGTCTAATATTGCCATGCTTGGTCTAAAATCAGCCGTAAACTTTTTTACGGCAAATCAAATTTTACAGTATAAATGCGACTACAGGGAGCTGGTAGTGTCGAACTGGTAACGCGTCGATGATGCCTTCAGTGTTAAGAAATTGTAAGAAAGACTGTGACCACTTACTTTAGTAAGTTTTAACGTAGATCGAATGTCGTCTGCGTACTATTGACAAAAAAATATACCCAACTTGATGGGAACCAACTGATACAAACTACGTTAGCTTCTACACGGCTCTTCCAACGGGAAAGTTTTGGCAATCCTTGCCCCTTCTCATGGTTTGGATGTAAGTGTGGCTTTATTCAGACGTACGTCCTAAAACCCGTCTTGAAAGCTTGGTTACATTTAATCTATCACCAAACTGCAATGGATCCCAAAGTTCAGTTGAGCCTCCTTAGTTTCAAGGAGAGACGAATAAGAGGCTAATGGTTGCAAATTCCATACAGCATAAGTAAAACTTAAATTGGTCAATCCTCGGTCGCGATGAAATTCCCATATCCTATATTGTTATAAGTCAGTATCATTGTATATAGTCCGACTAATATCATCATATATCTCTCAATTAGGTATACCATAGTTTTATCTATGTAGAGCTAAAAGAAGATCGTGAAAACATTGCTAAATTCTCCCGAGGCACGACACGACATGAGCATTGCAACTTTGAAATCTCACCAGACGTGCATCTGACGGCGGCTGCCAATCAAAAGGGCTTTAACCTAATCCCGGTTAGGATTAAGGAAAAAATAAACCGACGGACCCCTTGTGTCCTGCGCAAAGCGTTCACGCTTCGCCGCTTACATGTTCAACTCGAACCACAGAGATTGCGGGTGAAAAATTAAATGCTGATACATTTTGATACTTATTGCTTTCGAATAAAAGCGGTTTAAAAATGTCGCAGTTCTGATGTGTGTCTTGTACTAAATAAATTCGGTATTTGACGCTTGAGGTTTCGCGTAGTAATGTAATTGTTGTATAAAGGCTGGTATAGCGTTTTTTATCCGTCTCGCTGATTTGCGGATGACTGACAAATAAGACTAAATTTTTGTTGATCTCAGCCTTTATTTATCGTTCTGTATTACGTTTAAGGAGTTTATTCTTGATTAAAATAAAATTTACATTTAACTATCTTATTTCAATTGATTTAATATCTAATATTAAATATTTAATTACTTCAAATACTTCTCAATTCAGTCCTAATTATATGTTGTTAGACTTATTACTAACAGTGTCATGTTTCTAAAATAATGCTGAGTAGTTTTCTATAACAACAATATCACACTTATTGTACAGTATAACTCAGTTATAATGTAAATGACTATATGCTACATAACATACGCATCCAGTATCAGTCATAAAGTACCACAATATTGATTTCACTTCTTAACAATTTGCGGTGGCTTTGAAACCGGTAAATAAAAGAACGGCTTAAAATGCAATTATTTCAACAAACAAAAGTAAAAGCGAGGAGCCCATAGAAAGTCCCCTACAAAAATGTCAACTGTCGAAATTGAAAGGACCACACGTACTAGAATTATCCGTGGATCAACTTATGTGAGACTTACCTTCCCTTACCGGGAAACATCTTTTATTCAACGCAGATAAACCAACAAAGAGGCGTCGAAATTCATACCTGTGTTAAGCTATCGTAAAAAAACAATCCGGGCAAAAGTTGCCAGACCGAAAAATAGAAAAGGCGCATCCAAAACCAGATTATGACAAGCCTCTATTTTGTTTGTAAACATACTACGGGACCTTACAATGGCGCTTCGTAATGTGACACCTTTGGATAATTTGAGTAGCGATATTGATATGCGATTTTTGCATTGTGGTAAGTTGGCGTGCAATGGCGCGAAAATAGACATATTGTTGACGTTTCCGAGTGCAAAATGGACACATCTGCCCTTAGGAAGTTGTAAGTAATTTGTTGATCGATTGTTGAATTTAAGGATTTAAAATTAACTTTGAATCAGATCAGATGCAACACGATACGACCCTTATGTGTAACTGATCTAATTTGCTTTGTATATTTTATTAAATCTTGTTATTATTAGGACAAAAATTAAAATAAAATTTATTTAACACCTCTAACACGGTAATTGTAAAATAAAGTAAAGTCACGTGTTTATTGTTACTTAGAAATATATTAAATACTTTACAATAACCTATAGTTACTGCAATAAATTCATTAATTCATCACGAGACAAATGCTGGGTGTCTTGTCATAATGTAACAAACGTCCAACTCACTGGATATCGGATCAGCAGACTTCACACACAATAAAGAACATGATGTAAAATATTTGAATCGAGTAAACTTATAAAAAAGCCAAAAAACTGGACCAAATGTTTTAACTGCTAATTTACCACACCTGTAAAGATTTATGAAGAATGCTGAATGGATGTCAACTTGTAAATATTGTGATTGTAGGTAATGTAGACCATGAAGAGGTAAGTTTTAGTTACATATTTTAAAAAGTTATCATGATAGTCGCAACCTCACATTATTTGTCGCTATATAATACACAGACACATGATAATCTACATATAATTTTAAGCCCTAATTCACATCAAATCACAAAACTTTATTGAAGTCTCATTTAAGAAGAGATAAAATATGTAAGGTGGGAATTTTCAACGGAACTATTTCTAATGATCAATAGACAAGGTGATGGAGCCCTGTTCTTTTGAAGATCACTAAGCCCTGTATCACCCAGGTTGATTTGACGGAACTTATGCATGTTGGCTTTCTTATGTGCCTGACGTGAACGTGGGTAGTAGTGATACAAAATCAATCGTTGTCTTTAACGTATTTCTACTGTTGTGTTGGCGATCCAGATAACAAACAAATTCCACGATTTCTTCTCTGCTAGGAACCCGTCAGTGATAGGTCTTACTGAGGTGCATCTGCAGTGGTGATAACTTACCATAACAATGCCCGGCCGTTCGTTACCGGCTATCACCATAATTATGTACCAGTGTATAATGTGCACCATGGACCATGTGCAACCAACACAAACTTTCTACGATTACATGCTCTGACTTTCTCTACTCTTTTAAATTGTAAATAATTATACCTAATAGTCGGTAAACAAACAGACGGGGCCAACTGATGGTAAATAGTCATCACCACCCATGGAGGTCTATAACATTAAAAGTTTTACCGCCGCGTTACCAGTCAAGGTGGATGCGAGAGTATCTGGCAATGCACTGAAACACGTAAAAAATTTCATGGTTCACTTTGGAGGCGAATGGTACCCAGCCACGCGTGTAAAGATCCAACATGTACGAACAACGTCGAGTTTAAATTGAAAGGTCCAGAGTCCAGCGACCTCAAACCGAAGAGGCCTTTACAGTCCCATTCGCTGGTCAGCAAGGTGCTCTCAGCAGGGGAGTTTGATGGATTCTAAAATAGTACTCCATGTTCTTAATTAATACTCCTTATTGCTCTTATTATCTTATTGTAAATTACATTGAACTATACTTTTTAGGTATATTAATTGAAATTTTACTTTATTAAAGTTTCATGAGCATACTACCAATCAGCGGGATTAATTAACATGAACGCCTGAATTAATATTTATTAACGTATCTAGGGCTCCTCGCTCTACCAGCGACCGTTTGATAACAGGCTACGCCGGTAATTAATTGTCAATTTTGGTACGAAAATGTTGAGTGCGTGTGGCTGTTGATATTGCAGGAGTGACGTAATTATGTGTACTAGAGAACGTCCACCACATTTCAAATATTGATATTGTGTTTCAACATAATTGTCATTAGAAAAATAATTGAACGAAGGATTATTTTTTATTGAAAATAACATTTGACCTATAACTAGTTAGTGACACGTAGGGTATGTAAAATTAAAAGAGTAAATAATTAAAATTTTAACTGATCAGTTGTCATCGTGGTGTTACTACGGCAAAAATTAAACCTTAACAATATTTTCCCTTGGCTGAGTGTAGTTACACCTATGCCATATAAAGAAAAAAAAACTACTGTTGTACCTTTATCTACCCTTGTAGCACCAACACTGAAGAGTGATGACAACATTGTAACCCGCTATCAGCTTCATATATTTAAATAACATTGTTTGAGTTTGAAGTACGGCTAATAATCGTCAAGTTCGTTACATTTTCGTCCTGTCCCTTTAGGAGTCTGCTGTAAATAAACATTAATATTTAGGCTATGGTAATTTGCAAAGCTGACCTTTGATGACTGTTATATTTTACCTGCATAAATTTGACTGAGATCTTACTGAAATTGGCTGGTCATCATTATAACCAGAGGGTGCCTGATGTTCATGTCCCAGAAATAACTATTCCACTAATTATTTAAGTACAATGCCGATATACATGTAGCTTAGAGTAACATTAGTAGTGCATAAAGGTGTTTTATATGACGTCACCCGGCACGCGCGTTCCGTGCTGTTACTTTGTAATCCTTTGAGACATCGAGAATAGCATACCATTACGGCTATGAAACTCTTAACAAAATCCATCTTAAGCTTCGGAACTCAAATCATAACAACCACAACAACCTTGCATATTAGATGTCACGTAAATAGTTTATCCTACTTAATTATGGACCTAAATTTTTGATAAACATACTGACACTTCAATACAAATGGGCAAAGAGATTATTTAAGACGTCGGAGGTCACCGTTAATGGACGTCTATTCTATGGTATCAGGGAAATATAGTTAAAAACAATATCAAATAATAAAATCAAAGTACTCGTACGTATATTTCAAATTATTATTAAGATCCGTTTCATGTTATATTATATCAATAAGTAACAACTCTAAGGCGGTAATATTGAATGGTACTTTATCTAACAATAAGGTGAGCCCACGTACAATGACGTGTAAACGCGTAGTTTGTCGCTAATCTGCTACGACATAGAATTGGCCATTCAAGTCTTAAGGTAGATTAAGAGGAATGAGCTCGAAATCAACTGATGTAGTGGCGAAGTCATTAGGCAAGTTACTTAGCGGAATATAGTTGGTGGCATGCAAAATTTTGAGTCTGGCCACTCTCGAGAACTAATGATCGGCGTGCAGATAGCACCGCGGCCGCCCTCTCATCCCACTACCTAGGGTTGTCACTTTATTGACAATAAAATGTTAGGTCAATTTTTCATGATGTTCACGTTATACGTTACAAATAAGAAGTGTGATATAATATATACCTAAGTTATTGAGGTTATTATATACACAGGTGGAGAATGTACTTGTTATAAATATAGGTAGGTATAAAACTTGTGTTTTTATATAATTCATAATAATAATGGTAACAATATGAGATAGCCATTTATATGTGGGAAAATGTGGTTGCTATTTTTAGTAATTAAAAATTCTGTTCAAACAGAGTTATCTTTTAATCCTATTTAAGTAAAAATATTCGTTGTTTATATGAATGTGTGATAAGACAAAAAACTTTGCTATGTATTTTTTTTGTATTTGTATCGCATTTTCTTAAGATATAGACACAGTTATATTGTTATGTAAATTATATAGTATTAATATTATATTTTTATACAAGGTATTTATATTGTTGACAACGAAGAAACCCTACAAAATAAAGCGACATACGTCTCATCACATTATTTAGAGGAAACTTTTGCATGGACTTAGTTGGAAGGCCAATTTTTTCCCAGTAGACAACCCTACGCTCTGGCGTCTAGCTCTATAATGAAGCAATTTAAATGCATGAGGAGGGCGCGAGAGGCGCTTGGTGGGGAGATGTTGTTTGGAATCGTAAGGTAGTAAGTAGATTTGACTAGCAGGAAAAATAAAAACTTATACGTTCAACAAGAAAGTTGAAGTCTCATTGTAGAATGATAAAAGAAAGGCTGTTGCGTGATACTGGATCAACAGTAGGTATGGATGATAGTGGATGCTCGGGGTAAGTACGGTATATCTCTGCAGGTAGAGGATTATAGGAGGGTACGGAACGACGTACGCGAAAATGTTTTCCTAACTTATTCTGCGCAGTGAAAGGAAAAGTAGGGAGAGTTGTATAAGTTCGCGGTACATGGGCTTCGTGAGATATTTGGACAAATAACGAAATAATCTTTTGCTCGAAACTTGTGTTTTTCCTTCACATGCATTTATCTCGTATGAAATTGAATTTGTGAGATACTTTTGAAATAGTCAAATGTGTTGATTTGTATTATGCTTGAAGGTAATCCCTTCAATAGAGATGTTTCAAAAGAAATTATACGCTGACGGGTTTTCATTGTGCGAAAATTGAAATTTGTGTAAATAGGATATAATTCAGAACTGTGTCAACCCTATACGTCTTTATTGTAAACTAATTACTTCAAATTAAGTTATTAATTATTAATTAATTACAAAAAAAAATATAGTATGTAGTAGTATTCCTGTAATAGTAATTCGGGAAGTAAATCAAAATTTAAATTCAAATATTAAAAATCAATCCAATAAGTATCTACTTGTAATTTAATTTCGCAGACCACTCGGAGAAGCCACTCGCTGTCAGCGGGCCGGGATCAGTGAGAGCCTGCCGATACGTGATACTAATCTTATTGTCAGCATTTTAGCATTTATTTCGCTGTTACACTTTGATACGTTAATAGAAAACAAAAGAGCAAACGGATAACATTGTTGTTAGTAGTCAATGTCGGCCGAGATCCGTAACTTAATCGTTGGGAGATGCGTTGCAGACAAGAAGCGAATTAAACTTTCAATTAACAACCTACATCCAAAATACGTTAAAACATTACACGGTTCAAGTTACAACGCCTTTGATAGCTATCTAGGCAGTGCTGATAAAGAATCTTATTCTGCACGTGTACCATCGGAATTTAAGTCCAGGATACGGAGTCCAGGCCCTAATAGAAGAGGCGTAGTTTCATTGCGCAGTTTGTTTAGTTATTTGCATCCCCCAATGTAGGCTACACAAGCCATCTTCCGTATAGGCAAAAGTGGTTTGTTTCCCGTGAAGTTACATAGTCACAAAACAACAACCTGAACTCAAATAAAAGGGGAGTAGTGAGTTTATCAATGACAATAAACAACCTTTAGTCCCATGAATATGGGAAAGGGTAAAGGAAAACTTATAGGTGCGCACGTTCTTTTGGGGATGTCCACGTCACTCTCGCACAGTTGTCGCAGCTAGGGTTGGCGAGAAACATACAATTGATTTTGTATTTGTTTCGCTTCTTAAAGTTAGGTCACAGATAGGACTATCGAAACGTAGTTATTTATTTTCATCATCATTATTAATTGAAATAGTGTCAAAAATGCAGTCTACTCAAAATTTACTAAGCGTGGATTGGTGCTGTGATATGATGATACTTGAAGCAGATCTGTCTTGATATGTTTACGACATTATTAGAGATGACTACTAACTATAACTTTACTAACTAACTAACTAACTAATAACTTTGGATTGATCAATAAAATCTAGAAGTCAAAATGACAGTCAACGTTTGTCTGTTTCAGAATAAAATAACCCCTGCGAATGTGAAGTGATCTAGTAGTGTACAGAACATTTTGATCGCTAGGTTTTCTCTTTGACGA